>JAGFNQ010004858.1:0-44837 GCA_024364735.1 Boesenbergia rotunda | reverse complement strand
TTTTAGGATGTAGGGCATCAAATAATGCATCCATATATTTTCCTACAGTTGTTGAGCCACTTACCTTTCCGGGGGCTACCATTGATCAAATACATATGCACTATTTTAGGAGACATCGGCATGAGTCAGAGCGCATCTTTAATGCCAAACCTATGAGCCCATTTAGTCATGTGTTGTATAAGATAGTTTTAAGGTGTCTTCTACCCATTGTCACCAAGGGGCAGGCAAGGATTCGACTACCCCACTTGGTGATGATGTATACCCTGGAGAGGAGATTAGATATAGACATCTCCCTGCATGTGTTCACCTCCATTTGTCATTTTTCCCATAGTGTTAATGGGAAGATATATATTCCCTTTTGCCACGTCCTGACTGAGTTCTTTGCATCTCGGGGTATCCGTGTATCTAGCGGTCAGGTCCGGCACCTGTCCAAGGACTACGACCAGATTAGCACACGCCAGCTGTCCTTGGCATGCATAGAGTGCCGGCAGGGGGAGTTTGTCTGGAGGCAGCGTCCGGAGTCCTCCATCTCTAATGAGGAGCCAGCTGCAGGAGTTACATGCGAGGAGTTCACTCAGCTCCGATCTGAGGTTCACGGGCTCCAGGAGGACGTTCACGGCAACCGGGAGGAGATCCACGGATTTCAGCAGACGCAGACGGCGATCCAGGGGGAGGTGCATGGCCTCACGAAGTTTTGTCAGGGGTTCCGGAGCCGACAGGACGAGATGTACGAGATGCTCCGGCAACTGCACCTGACTTATCAGGCCCCACTTCCTCCTCCTCCTCCAGGCGACGATGACATGATATGATGGGATGGCGCAGTATTTAGAGCGGCTTAGTGTTGAGAGTATTTCATTTGATGATGTACTCTTGTATCTCTGAAACACTCCTTATTCTGGAATTGTAGTATTTTGATGACTTCAGGGCTACGATCCTTGTGATACTATTATGCTCCTTTCCTATCTTTATTTTTGCATCATGTATGATACATTTATGTTTATGTTATATTGTGTGATTTTATGTCATGATTTGACTTTGGTTGTATTATATGCAATTTATTGGTTGCTATTGGATAAGAATGTGGGTTGAATTAAAAGTCTTGGTTTGCCTTCATACTCATTATATCAAGTTTTGTCTCATGATTCAATGTCAATTATTTGAAATATTTTTTTATAAAAACTAAGGAAACTTGATAAGTTCATGTGTCCCTAGGGTTAAGAGTAAATTAGGGGGAGGTTTGTGTCATTTTGAGGATACACATGATGAAGGGAAGAATGGAGGGCCATTCTATGTGTGGAATGTGAATGAACAAGGTTGGCAAACACATAGAGGTGTGAAGGGAATTCAAAGTTGATAGAAACATGATCATTTTTGAGGAATTTTAGGTTTGTACCAAAAGTCAAGCACGTTTGTTATTTTTCATAAACCCATATTTTTCTATGATAGAGTATATCCTAACTAACATGTTTGCAAAATTTAACATTTTTCAGAATTTTCTACGCATTTCTGAATTTCGGCTGAAAAATCAGTAACTGGCGTATCAGTCGACTGCCCTGGGGGGCAGTTGACTGGTGTGTCAGGCAGAAGGTGTTTTGGTGATTTCTGAGGGGTTTTTCAGAAATCTGGTAAGTTCTTTTTGGCACTAGGGGTAGGATTGCTTGGGGCAATCTTTTTGATGGTGTCAAAGGGGGAGAACTTGGGTGTTAAGTTAGGTTTGGGTTTGAACTTTACTTTGGTTGGTTTATGAAACTTGTGTGTTAAGTATTAAGTTGGGAGAACTTAATTGGTGTTAAGTGATGTTGAGTTGGGTATAACTCAACGTGGTGGTGTGCTTGTGAAGTTAAGTTGGGTAGAACATAACTTGGTGTTGGCAATGAGAATTGAAAATTGGGAGAAAGCATAGGTTAAGGGGGAGGTTGCCTCTTGTTTGTTATGCTTTGATTTTGAATTGCTATTGCTATTGTTATTGCTATAGTCGTTATGTTTACCTAACTTAATATATTGGCACACATCAAGTGGGAGATTGTTGGGGCAATCGACCCTGAGATGATCTGGAGGATCATGAAGTTTTGATGTGTGTGATCAATATGGTTATGTTTGGATTTGTTGTTGGACTAATATGTGTACATGAGTGTGCAGTTGTGCAGGTACACATAGACTTAGTTGATGTCTTCAGTGAAGGATGGCATGGAGGCAAGCTGGAGGCTTGCGTGCGCATCCGAGGGACCGTGGATAACAGGGACGATGAGCCAAGGGATGCGGACTTCGAGGCGTACGTGAAGGATGGCATGGAGGCAAGTTGGAGGCTTGCGTGCGCATCCGAGGGACGAGGGCCGAAGATGAAGAGGGCGTGAAGGCAACAGTCAAGGCTGCTGGTGAAGAGTCGACCAGGTTGTGAGGGTCCTAGTGTGAGTTGTTGTACTTAGGAACTAAGCCGGGAGGGTTCGAGTGCGGAGTGAAATGTACTTGGGAGTGTAACCCTAGGTTTAGGTTCGGACCAGTCAAATGCTCTGGGAGCAGTCGACTGGTAGCGGCTAGTGAGCTGGCTGAAAATTTGAACGTTGGGGTTGCAACGGTCGATTTTCAGTGGGACTAGTCGACTGCCCTTGGAGCAGTCGACTGGTGGCGAAGGTTTTAGCATTGAGTCTATTTAAAGAGGCTCGGGTTTGGCTGAAGACTCTTGACGAAACAAGCTTGGTTAAGGCTTGTTAGTAGTCTCTAGAGCCCAGGAACTGTCAAAGTGTTGTGGTGAGATTTCTCCACCCACATGGAGCGACAAGGGCTAGTCGGAGGTTATCCGGGGAGTGATCCACCGACGGATTCTTGGTTTAGTCACCCTTAGGGGTGGATACCAAGTAAATCGGGTTTGTTAGCATTGTTATTGTTGTTAGTTTATTATTTTATTGTATTTCCGCTTGTGCAACTAACAACATAGGAAGAACAAGTTCGAGAAGATCCGAAGAAGTGCTATTCACCCCCCCCCCCCCCCCCCACTCTAGCAACCGTACAAGATCCAACAAATTGTTTTAGAAGTCTAATTCTTGATAAAACATTTCAAAACTCTTCCCCTTTTTTGTTTGAAAAAGTCTATGTACTTGTTTTGTAAAGTATTATTAAAAACTAAGTACTTAAATTGCACCAACAATATGGAAAAATATGTAAGAATGGAACTTCCCTAAGTCTGACAACAATCCTAGGAATCTTATTGACCACAAGAAAATTCTTGTGTGTCTTAGGGATTTTTCATAAATGAATATTTTTAATAAAATTTTGTTTTGAAAACATAATAATTTTTTTGACTTGGTTACTTTTCCAGCCTGACACAATCCTCGGAAACCTTGTTAACTACAAGGAAATTTTCCTAAGTGTCCTGGAAATTTTCCAAACTCAAGTAAAAATTATTTCAAATCGATTCCAAAAGTCAAAAAGATTTTCGAAATAAGTTCTTGACTTGGATTCTTTTCCAGTCTAACACAATCCTAAGAAATCTTGTTAACTACAAGGAAATTTTTCTAAGTGTCCTGGAAATTTTCCCTACTCAAGGTGAGATAAACTTTGTTTAAAAGATGGAATGATTTTCACAAAGTAATTTTTAAGACTGAGAAAAATATGATTTAAAAAGATAGTGTTTTGAAGAGAGAATACTTATATTTTCAAAATGATTTTGAAAATATACTGTATGAAAACATAATATTTTTGAAACATTTATTAATTCTTCTAATTTGACCTCCCCCTAAACATAACACAGTCCTAGGAAGTTTGTTGACTACAAGTGATCTTTCTCTGAGTCTTAGGGTTTGATTCAAACAAAAAGAATTATCTAATAATTTTAAAAAAATAGTCAGAGAATAGAATTAATTTCTTTTGAGTAGGACTCCCCCTAAACCTGACATAATCTTAGGAATCCTTACAGTTCATAAAGGATATTTCCTATCTGTCTTTAGAGTTCATCCAAATCAAAAGAGCAATTATCACAATTATTGAAATGCATTTTGAAATAGTATGATATTTTTCAAAGACATAATTTTTGAAAAAAATATTTTGAAGGAAATCATAAGTTTTTGAGATATTTTTCGAAAACATAATAATTTTGAAATGGTAATAATTTTTAAAGCACACAGTATTTGAAAGATCTGAATTTTCGAAAAGAATAATCTCTGAAACTAATAAATTTTGAAAAATAAATTTTAACAAAAACTCCCCCTGAACCTGACACCGTCTGGCTCTACCTAAGTATCTTAAGGGACTTTAGTGTTGACCTAAAAGGTTTGTGTCTAAGTGTGTAGGTCAACCATTTTTCGAAATAGAAATACAATTTTTGAAAATGTATTTTATAGATAAGTAATCAGGCAAGCATGAAATTCATAAAAATATTATTATGTTTAAACATTATTTTGAAAATATATTTTTAAGAAAATATCCTAAAGATTTTGACAATATTTTGAAAAATATTTGTCAATTAATTAGTCCTTAACATCTCACCCAGTCTAAGTGTAGCAGTACAAGCAAGCATGGTTGCCTTATGGGTGTATTATGAGATGCTTGAATAATTTTTTTCAATTTTATTTTAAACTGGTTGACCATGAGTTGGATTCGAGTTTAATCAATTTGTAAATTAATGGCAATTTTCAATAATCGACTTCCAGGTCTTGGCGAGGCATAGAGGCCTTCTTTAGCCGTAGCCTTATTGGATCATCAACCCTTTCCTTAGACAAAGCCTTTTAAAGAAATAATACCTTCATTTTACTCTTTGAAAAACCTGGTCTAACTAGTCTAGGATATGGCAAGGTAGCTTGGGCTAGCTAAGCCAAGCTTCTCTAACGTACTATCATCTCGCCTCACCCTTGTACTAGGTTAGGCAGGTGTCAACCAATCTTTTCCTATCTAACCATTCAAAATCATGCAGAAAATTAAACATGAATGACATGATAAATAATTTTTAAGAAATTAGCAAATGCATGAACATGACATTTATGCATGAGTCAATCAAGCCATAACATTTTAATTAAGTTTCTAATAATGTATCAAATTCTCAATTTGATACATATCGTGTGAACCCGCGAATATGCCAACCCACTTTGACATATTTAATATTATTATGTTGGAGGTTTCGGTTGGGTAGAATTTTATTTGGTTTCATACTTGAAGGTAATCAATTTGAGCTAAGTTCATGAATTTTGTATAACGTTTGAATTATGGATTGAATTTAAAAATTAAACATTATTAAGTTAAAAATTATTACGAAATAATTAGGGTACCAATTGTTAGGAATTTATTAAAGATAAAAATTGTTAAGAATTAATTAAAATTAAAATAATTAAGGTTGAAATTATTAATTAATAATTAAGGTTGAAATTATTAATTATTAAGAAGTAATTAATGTTTAATTATTTAAGAATTAATTAGGGTTTAATTATTTAGGAATTAATTAAGAATTAATTAGGGTTTAATTATTTAGGAATTAAATAAGGTTTAATTATTTAAGAATTAATTAGGGTTTAATTATTTAGGAATTAATTAAGGTTTAATTATTTAGAAATTAATTAAGGTTTAATTATTTAAGAACTAATTAAGAATTAATTATTTAAGAATTAATTAAGAATTAATTAGAGTTAAATTAATTAAGTTGTTAAGAATTAATTAGGTTTAAAGATTTCAGGGTTAAATAGTAATTGTGAGTCTAATTGCATCATTTTCAGTAATTCAAAACATTTTGATTCCTTAATGTTTTCTTTTCTTTTTAAGCTTTCAAACTTGTTTAATACTTCTACCTTATATGAATTTTTGTATGTCTTATTAATTATATCCTTAATTTTGTTAAATTCTTCATCATCTTCATAATCATATTCTTCATCTTCATTTTCAGGGTTATTAATTAAAATTTCATTATCTACATAATAGGTAGAATAGTTTTCAGGATTACTAATTAATATTTTATAATTAACTTCATGATTATCCAAGAAATTATTAATTAAATCTTCATTATTATCTAAAGAGGTTTCTAAATTATCTGGATTATCTTCAGATTTATTAGAAAGCTCATTAATAATATTTTCTTGAGAATTATTAATATCATCAGTACTAATTTTATCAGAATTTTTAGAAATATTAATGATGATAATTTTATCTTTATCCTCAGAATTATCATGATTATCAGAAAAATTATTACTAATTAAGGCATTATTATCATCCTTAACATTATTATTAATTTCAAAATTTTTGGCATTAATATTAAAGATTAAAGAATTTATATTCGATATTCTACTATTTTCTATGTTTGCTAATTTGTCGTATAATACATTAAGCTGATTATGTAAAAGATCTAATTTGTCAGAAAAATTATTTAAATTATCAGACTTATCAACATGCTTGTGAAACTGTGCAGGAGTTTGAAAATTATTGCCAAAAGTAACTTTTCATACCTTGGTCGGACACTGGTTCTTGTAGTGTTCGTACTTTTGACATCTAAAGCACTGGATATGACTCTTGTCCCTCCGGACTCCTGGCACTTGTACCTCCTATGCCGTTGGTGTTGACGATTGAGTCTTACGAGTAGGACACTAGTTTTTGTAGTGTCCTCTCCCCCTGCACTTAAAACATATTATATGAAATTTAAATACAGACATAGTTGTAAAATACCAGATTCACCCTTTGTCCCCCACAACTCCTGGAGTCTTTGCTCCATCGGTTGTTAGTCCGATGAAGAGCGATCAGGCTTTGATACCACTTAAAGAATCGGTCACGTCGATAGAGGGGCGGGGGTGAATATCGACTTGAATGTTTCTTCATAAAATTCATCTTTCGTACATTTGTTCTAGTCAGAGAGTTAGCAGCAATGGAAATAATAAAACAAATGAAAATAAACGACACTCATACATGCAGGATTTACATGGTTCCCAAGCCCCAGGGTTAGTACGTCCAAGGCCAAATTACGGGTAGCGCCCGTCCTCTTGTGGTCTCCTTTCCGGATTTTCCGGAGGAGGAGAAACCCATCTTACAGTTTAGAGTTACAAGCAAAACAAATAACATTAACTTGAAAATGAAAAGCAAACCAAACAAAAGTCGAAGACTCGGCCAATCTAGATGTTCGAAGTGCAACGCACTTCCTCCTGGAGCCTCCTTGGTCGTAGAGCTTCGTCTCTAGCTCTTTTTCTTCGCTCAAAATGCTTAGAATGTTGTAGAAAGCGGTGTTCTGAGTTGAGGGGTCGAAGCCCATAGCATCTTCACGGGCGCCATAGAGGCCATTGTTGGGGTAATCGACCCTGATATGTGATAATTACCATTTTGATGATTAATTTGGGCTCTCAAATCCATATTTTGATCCCTTTTATATGCTTAAGTTTGCATTTACATTAGGTTTTATGAATTGTCTCTATTTTGACTTTGGATATAATTCTTTCCATATTTGAGATATTTTGGCACTTAAATTTGAATCTAATTTTGTAGGTTTCAAATGATCATGGACCCAGATCAGCTTTGATCAAACCTAAGTCAGAATTGGATCCGAATCAAGATGATCAAGCATCGGATTAATATGAGTCGTTCGATCAAGAAATGGCGAGATCTGAGCCATCTATCATCTGCTGACCAATCGGAGCTCAAGTTAGAGTTAATCTGGACCACAAATCAAGATCTGAAGATTTGGTCCCAATCAGAGGTCATCTAACCGTTGGATCAAGCTTAAGAGGAGTCTAGACCGTTCATTCAAGAGGCAGTGAGATCTGAGCCATCCGTTGCAAATCTAATCGATCCACGCTGAGGAGAAGCAGATCCTGACCCTTGATGGAGATCTGGAGAGTTTGGGTATGATTTGACTTGATCTGACCGTTGGATGAGGAGAGGATGATCACAACCGTCCAATTTCAAATGGAATTAGTTAAATCAGGAATTCCCTCCGCAGCTCAGGGTCGTCGCCAGATCGCGATCTTCTAGTTTCTGCTCTGTTCTTCATCGATTTCATGCATTTTTCTTCTCCGATCGTGCGACCACATCAGATTTGTTCGTCTTCAAGATTTTAGATCATTGAGGTATATTTTTTGTTCAGTTTATCAATCCAAATCTCGCAGCTGAAGGAGCTAAGGTGAGGGTTTCGCCGGAGCTACTGTTCCTACCGATCGATCCTTGTTGATCGCCGGTTCCTGTCGTCCGGAGCTGTCGAAGCTTGAGAGGGGTTCTCGAAAGCGTTTCGATGGATTCTGAGCTGATTGCCATCGAGCTGATTGAGGAGGAAGAGATCGGGACAGTTTTCAGCTACTGATCATTCACCGCGATCGGACAGAGACATCACTGATCGGTCCCCAATCCGATCAGTAGAAGTCCTGATCGGTGCAGTGACCGATCAGCAGAGGTCCTGATCGGTTTCGTGACCGATCAGGAAGGCTAATTCGCAGCAAACTGATCTTGGGAGTTATTCTTCGTTGGTTTTTGAGCTAGGGGGTTCATAGCTCAACTATTGTGTGACGACAAATGGAAGTCTTGATGATAAACTCATTTGATGTTTAATTTAGGATAATTTTTGTTTTTAAGCACTTAATTCTTCAAGTTGTTCTAGCTTGTTTCTATTACACTTCAAGCCAAGTTTCTTAAGCAACGTTTTGTTCTAGTTTTCATTGTATTGCAATTAGTTCCTTGCAATTAGTTCTTAAATTTCAATTCAATAGTTTGAAATCGAATTGCTTAGTTTTCCCAATAGGTTAAGTGTAGTACTTGCAATTTCTTAATTCGTTCCATGCTTAAGCTAAGTTCATTCTATTTCATATTATTATTTCAGTCTTATCGCAAAAACCCCCATTTTACTAGAAAACCCCAAATCATCAAACGATAACAACTTTCAAGCTTGAATTAAATATTCACAACTAGTCCTTGGAAAAATACGACTTGAGGCCCCTATACTACATTCCATTTTATGAGCTAAGGGTTTTTAATTTATAAATATCTAAATTTGAGACTCATTCGTGACACTTGATATTGGGCAGTCATCAAATTTTTGGCGCCGTTGCCGGGTAAAACACTAGTTGAATTTGTTTGATTTGAGCTTGTATTTATTTTCGTAATTTCATATTCTTTGATTTTATTTCATTTTCTTTATCTTTCTATATACATTTGCTGTAATTTTTTGTTTGGTTGATGACCAGGATTGCAGATGATGATATTGTGGAGTTTCATCTTGAGATAGAGAACACTCAGAGCTTGGAGAAATCAAGGAAGAGTTTCAGAAGCTATTGAAAAATATTCCTACTCATTCAAGCAGTCCATGGTAGAACATCAGTATTTTCAGAATTTTCAGTAGCCCTATTCTTAATTCCAGAATTCTCAGTAAGATAATCAACCTTTTCAACCATTCCAGCAATCTAATCAACAAAATTTCAGCAGAACCAACCTTGGAATCAGCCAGAACAGCAGTTTCAGCAAAATTTTTAGAATTTTCAGAACCATTTCATTAAAATCAACAAGTTTATCAAGATTTTCAACAACAATTTCATTATGATCAGCAAGGTTTTCAACCTTCACAACAATCTTTCCAACCATACCAACAGAATTTTCAGTTTGGAAGTCAAAATTTTCAGCCCCAACATCAGAATTTTCAGAGCAATAATTTTCAGCAATTTCAACCTACTTCTCAAGCCAATTTTCAGCAATTTCAATAATCCAATCAATCATTTTATCAGCCCCAACAACCGAATTTTCAAGATTCACAACCTAATTATGATTTTCAGCAACCTGATGCTTCATTTCAAGACCAACCAGAGTTCCATACCAATCAAGAAGAATTTGAGGACTCTAGTGAGCTTAATGCACAACAACAAATGCTTGAGGAGATTATGCAACAAATTCTTCAACAGCAACAAATTGTATTACAACAAGGGCAACAAAAGTATGATTCCACTCTTCAAGACATTGAAAGACGCATTGAACAACTAGCTAGTGGAATGAATCAAATGCAAGCCCAAATATCGGGACAATTACCTTCTTAAGCTACTCTAAATCCTAAGGGGAATGATTGTACGATAACTTTGAGGAGTGGGGAAGTAGTTTCAAGTCTAAACATTCCAAAGGCTGATTTTCTGAAAAATTTTCAGCAACTTATTTTCCACCTCAGAACAGCCCCGAAACGGTTTCTATACCAGTTGATTGTAACCCTAGTTCAAGCCTGAGTCCTTCTTCAATTGATCTTACAATTTTGGTGGAAGAATAAGAAGAAATCAACAAAATAAGGGTACCTACAGCAGCTATACCTACCGAAATCCCTGCTCAAGACTCATTACCAAATATTTCAGCTTAAGTGGAGGAACCAAGGGTCTTGTTACCTTTCCCACATCACCCCAGAGAGGATCCTTCTATCATTAGCATGGGTATTATAGATGAGGTTGTTGAGGCGGAGTTATTTGCTGAAAAAGTTTCACTTGATAGTCAGAGAGGATAGTTTAGTTCAGATGAGGCAGAGAAGGTATTAGCTATAGAGGCAGCTGAGTTGGAGGTTGTATCTGATTCATTTTCAGTTGTAGATGATTCTTTAGGTGGAGGGAATTGCACTGAGCCCCAGGGATCACCTATATTGATCGAGATGTCAGGAGATTCAGAGGATAGGTTTGAGAGTGTAGGGGATTGCACTGAGCCCCAGGGACCACCCATACCTACTAAGCAATCACAGTTAGAGTTGAAATCATTGCCAAAACATTTAGACTATGCTTATTTGCCAGAAAATGTAGGGACTTGCATGGTGTAAGCAGGGACCCAATAATCACCTTTTTTAGTTGTATGTCCACCAGAACCTGAACCCGAGATGGAGCCTTTACCTGACCAGGAGGAGGCCATAGTTACATCCACTCTTGTAGAACCTTCAGGTATTTTTCAGTACGACAAGGTAAGTATTTCTTCTAATTTTTTAGGAAATCTCATAGAGGCACCTAAGGTTGATTTTATTGGTTATGATGCATTTCTTGATACATCCTATGTAGAGACTAATTGTGAAAAATTCATAGAGGTACCTAAGGTTGATTTTGTTGGTTGTGATGCATTTCTTGATACATTTAATGTAGAGATTGTTTGTATTTTATTTCTTTCTTACGATGCATGCGTGCGGGAGGTATTTTCGTTTCATGGTTTTGCAGGGTGTCGTCGACTTCTTAAATGGGTGCTCCAATTAAATAGCCTCCAACCTCCCGGATGGACTTCCAAAGAGTATATAGTGGGAGGGGTTAAGTTTACTTTCATTTGTGGAAAGTCACCCCAAGAATGGATTTTGCACCTTAATCGCCTCCGACCACCGGAACATACTTATGCGAAATTGACAAGGGAGAAAGCTGTGCACTATGAGATTGATCATGTGAGGATAGTTCTCCCAAGATGGATGCTCCATGCTCTTTACCCAACTTGAAGGGGAGTTGTTCTTTCTTACACTCTTATTTCATTGTATATACCTTTTTATGTTTTCTATGCAGTAAATTTTTCATTTACAATGAGTTCTTGCTAATAAATGCTTAGGTAGCATAGAATGAATAAAGATTCATTGCAGATATAATTATCACCTTTTTGGCACCTTATCTCTGTTGGTGCAGGAAGCACCTAAGTCGAACCTGGATTTTGATAAATGGCAAAGGGTTCAGAAGTTAAGATGTTATTTGTATCTAATACGTTTACTAAGTGTACAAAAAAGAAGTCCTAGGTACACTAGGCACGAAGTCCTGGTCGAGGACTGGGCACGAAGCCCTGGCAAGGTGCTGGGCACCGAACTCCTGCTCGGAAGGTGGGCACGATGTCCTGGTCGAGGACTGGGCACGAAGCCCTGGCAAGGAGTTGGGCACCGAAGACCTGCTCGGAAGGTGGGAACGAAGACCTGGTCAGGTGCATCGGGCAAAAGTCCAACCGGAGGAGCCAGTTGGCCAAAGGTAAACTCTCCTGAGAGAAGTAGGTGAGGACGCGTTCCCCGTCGATGGAACAGTAGGTGTCGGTTCGACGTAGGGTTCCATTTGGGCGACCCGAAGTCAGAACCAAGACAGCTACGACTGTAAAAATCTAACATTTCTTGCCTTGTTTGTTGTAGAACTAACCTTCGATGTAGGGACCAAAGGAAGGTGTTTCTGCAGCTCAGAACGCCCCAAAGGAGAGGGGCAGCAGCTGGGCTAGGCGCCCGGGAGGTCCTGGGCGCCCAAGGTCAAAGCCAAACGAACAACTAACCAAGAATTGCTTCAGAAGCTTACTGGGACAAGCGCCCTCAAGGTCCCAGGCGCCCTGATGGTCCCGGGCGCCCTGGATGTCTCGGCCGCCCTGGGTCCAAGCCAACCAGTGATCGAAGCAAAATCAGCGGCGAAGCCAAGTAGACCAAGTCAACCGGGGCGCCCCTAGTGTTTCGTGTGCCCCCGTCAGCTCCGAGGCCGATTCTGGAGGGATAAGCGCTGACCGAGCTGCGAATGAGGTTTCTCGGATCCGTAGGCACGTGTCGGGCGCCCCCAGCGTCCAGGGTGCCCCCAGGAGTAGTATAAAAGGGGCTCGACCCCTAAGGCTTCGACATCACTTTTTTCAACGCCTCTACTCTCTTCGTCAAGCGCTCTGCTCTGACAAACTCCATTCTTGACATTCTAGCGCCGACGATGACCCTCCGCTCCGAAGTACGATCGACACCGGGCGTCGGTAACGAAGAGTACATTTGTTTAGTTACTGCACTCATATTGTAATAATCTCTGTAACCTTTTTGTGCTACTATAGAATTGCCCGCAGTAAACGGTCAAGGACCCTGGGCCATGGAGTAGGAGCCGAACGTGACTCCGAACCAAGTAAAACCACTTGAGTTCTGTGTGTGTTTTGTTTAAATTCCGCTGCGTACTTTCAAGTGTGATATGCTCCTTTGTTTAGTTAAATTCTGATGCTGAACCATTGAAGAACAAATCAAGTGTGATCTGCTTCGAATGCAACAAGAAGGGGCATTTCAAATCGGAATGCCCTAATCTGAAAGAAGCCAAGAAAACAAGAAGGAAGAAGGCCCTTCAGGCAACATGGGACGAATCTTCCTCCGAAGAAGAAGAAGAGGCCCCACAGTCGAACCTGCTCGCCCTAACTGCTTCGGAAGAAATAGAGACCGAATCAGGATCGGAGCCGGACGACCGAAAGCTCACATTTTCAGAGGATGGCAAAATCACTGTAAGTGGATTTTCTAGAATTCAATTATCCGAATTAATTGCCTATCTATCTCGCGACTTGGCGAAAGCCAAAATCCGAGTCGAGTTCCTCCGACAGGATGTAAAACTCCTGAAAGAGGGAGCTGACTCGATATCCTTAACTGAGAAGGTTTAAGAACGAACCTCTACTCAAGTTGAAAAACTTGAGAAAGAGAACTCCTCCTTGAAAACTCAAGTCAAGGACCTTAGAGAAGCATTAGAACGATTCACCTCTGGTTCCAAGGGTCTTGACATGATCCTTGGAAAACAGAAGTTGGTTCTAAATTGATCCGGGTTAGGGTATCGAACCAAAGCGAGACAGAGGTCATACTATGCTATACTGAATCAGTCTAGACCTAAAGTTCAGGCATGGGTACCCAAACATTGCCTGAACAATCAAACTGGATCAAATCAATATTGGATCCCCAAGGACAAGATTCACATCTTGCTGAACCATTATCGTGGCTTTAGTCCAGGGGGAGCCAACTTAAAAACAATCTTTATAGTTAAATAAATTTCTTTTCTTGTTTAAAATTGCATGATTGCTTGTCTACTTATTTTTCTGCAATTCTCCATGCTTAGACCTAGGACTAGTTAGACTAAGGACTAAACCAATTAACTGAAATTTGAACGATATAGTATTGGGTGGCGGTGAGATGATAGTACATTAGGGAAGCCTCTTCTAATAAGGTCAAGTATACCCTACTTGGTCTCTTTAGACTTGTGGAACTAGCCAAAGCTACCGATCCAAGACCCAAACTAGTTAGACCAGAATTTTTCAAAAAGCAATTTTGAAAATGAAATTTCATTAAAAGGCTTTGTCAAGGAAAGGGTTGATGATCCAATAAAGTTGCGGCCAAAGAAGGCATAGTGCCTCGCCAAGATCTGAAAGCCAATTTTTTGAAATTCAAATTCAATTTACTCTTTGTCAAATTTGAATCTAACATAAATGTTCAGTTAATCGTAGATTCAAATACTCTTTTTCAAAATAAATTCAAAACCAATTGTTTTCGAAATTAATTTAACTTTTTAAAATTAATCATGGTCTTTTCAAAATATACTTTTCTACTAAAACCCGTCTCACAAAAAAACCCATAAGGCAAACGTGATTGACAACTCTAGAACGGGTGAGATGGTTAAATTTATCTTAACTAAAATTCATCGAATCCCTGTACTCTTGTTTAGTACGAACATTAAAACCTATCATTTAGAACTGTGTTGACCTAAATATTGCTTGATTAACCAGTTAATACTGGTTATAACCATGGTCAAAATAGTCAAATCTGGTCAACAGTAATAGTCAAACCTTGGTCAAATGGTCAAACTTGTTGGGACCGGGTGCATGTTGACATGGATACGGGTTCGTAATTTTATAAAAATAATTATGTGCAGCGGAAGAATTAGCATAAATAATTTCTCAAATTATTTTTAACCACGTATCTAGCATGCAACCTTATGATGTGTGGACATGATCATAAATTAAAATTTTTGCAGAAAGTAAACTAATTTACTCAATACCTCGCGTAACTCAAAGTAAGGGACGAGATCCAACCGTAGCGTCCCTTGGAAGCTCCGCCTCTATTCGTGTCCACGCCGAGTTCTCTTCGGGATGACTTCGCAAAGCCACGAGTTTCGTGCCGACAAGAACTACTAGATTCACCAAAGGCACGACAACAATATCAAGAGAGAGAGATGGAAACTAACCACCAAGTAACGGAATCAAGATTTCGGGGAAAGGAAGGAAGGAGTCACGATTCGCTTCTTCTTCTTCTTCGGCGCCTTCTTGGTGGAGTTGGCTCACGACAACCCTAAGAGTAACCTCTAGGGCCGGCGCCCACTTGGAGAGGGAGAGGGAGAGAAGGAGAGGAAGAGAGGCTAGGCAAGAATCCTTGATCTCTTGAATTAATTTCCAAGCCTTGCCTTGGTACCTTTATATAGTAGCCTCTTAATCGCCAAGTCTCCTCTTAACGGAAATTTTCATAAGAAATTTATCTTATAAATTTTTCTATGAATTATTCCGTTATGCCAAGTTTTTATTATAACTTATTTATAATAAAAACAACCATGTCTCCCCTTTTATTATGGAATAAAATTTTACAAGAAATTTATTATATAAATTTTTCTTATCATGGAAAAATCAATTCATAATTGATTTTATAAAATAAACCAATCCATGGTTCATTTTAATTTCCATAAAAAGAATAAATTTATTATATAAATTTTTCTTATCATGAAAAAATCAATTCATAATTGATTTTATAAAATAAAATAAACCAATCCATGGTTCATTTTAATTTCCATAAAAAGAATAAATTTATTATATAAAATTTTCTTATCATGGAAAAATCAATTCATAATTGATTTTATAAAATAAAATAAACCAATCCATGGTTCATTTTAATTTCCATAAAATGAATAAATTTCTTTATGTAAATTTCTTTATATAAATTTCTTTATATAATTTTTTTTATCCATAATTTTATAAAACAAATTACGCTCGATTTATTTTATAATTTTAACCAAATAAATTGGTTTCCCTCCTTTATTGTGGCCGGCCAAACCAAAGAGGGTGGGGACCCTCTTTGGCCGGCCAAACCAAGCCATCTCCATGCCAATTAAACTTATTTAATTGGCCCAATAAGCCTTCAAAAGACTTAGCCATTTTAAGCTTCCGATGTGTCTCTGAAAATTCAGATTTGACTTATCTCTTTTGATTGGAAAATCCAATTTTCAACTCGTTTTAAATCCCTCGGATTACTCATAGTGCGTGTGACTAAATAGGCTTTCGATTTATGTTGGCCGTCTATAATTCATCAATTATAGAACGATCATGAGTGGCACCTAGTAGTACATCATGATCCCCAATTAATCGAAAGATCAACGGTTGACCTCAGAAATTATTCTGAAACCCTTCAGCAGCTCTAATGAATCGTGCCTCATTCCCTTCACCATCTTATACCCACTTGGTTCAGGACACGGTCTATGTGTGTCAGTCCCCACTAGGCTGACTACGTCACACCTAGCCCAAGTAACTTTTCCTCATCCTATGGATTCTAATTACTCTCATATATTTAAGAGATTCATACTCTTAACATGTCATGCTCTGGCCAGAGGCTTTCAGAAACAATCCGACGATAGGCCTTGAGTATACATCTCCTCGCAAGGAGTGGTGAATCCTTTGTAAGCTGTTCAAACATCTTCGGGCACTTCGGCTTATACCCAACCATCCTGGGTCCACACCTCCTTGGAGATGCTTGCTTAAGATGTCAAAGTATAAGTCTTCATGACCAAGATGACTTGAACACCTCAAGTCAAAGGAAAATCGCACTTAAGCTGCAGTAAGAACTTCACTGACATGTCTATATGTAGACTACCATGTGAAGTTTTACAGCCAGTCACTCCAATGAACTAGTTTCCTTAACTAGCATTCATTTTTATTTCCGGACATCCCAATGTCACCAGCAGTGAGAATCAGCTGATTAGAGAATAACCCATGCTAGTCTCAACAGAATTGATAGTGTCCTTATTTATCAATTCATTGACTAGGGACAATTTCAATACTTCACAATTGCACATGTAGAGATAATCATTAGTTGTGAATTCATCACAAATTCTCTCATGCTGTGAATTGTATTGCGGACATTCAGTAAATGAGTTTAAGATCTCAATCAAATACATGAACATGTATACTCAAATAGTGAATTATTATTTATTAAAATAAATGATTACAATCATAAGGCGATTGCCTTAGGACACTTCTCTCACAATACTAACAAACACCCACTTGGCCTAATGCCAATCACTACGGTATCCAATACCACAGGCTCTAACATGACCCTCAAACTTGCTTTGAGGCAAGGCCTTAGTTAATGGATCCGCTAAATTCCTTTCAGTGGGAATTTTCTCAATTTGTATATCATTCCTACTTATAATCTCTCTGATAAGATGATAGCGGCGAAGCACGTGTTTGGATCGCTGATGAGACCTTGGTTCCTTTGCTTGTGCAATAGCTCCATTGTTTTCGCAGTAAACCGGCACTGCTTCATCAATGGATGGAACCACACCATGTTCGGAGATAAACATCTTGATCCAGACTGCTTCCTTTGTTGCTTCCGAAGCTGCGATATATTCCACTTCCATGGTAGAATCCGCTATGGTGTCTTGTTTGGAACTCTTCCAACTTATTGTGCCTCCATTCAAAGTAAATACGTATCCAGACTGAGATTTGGAGTCATTCTTATCTGTCTGGAAGCTGGCATCTGTATACCCACGTATTATCATATCTCCTTCTCCATATATTAGAAACACATCCTTAGTTCTTCTTAAGTACTTAAGGATTGTCTTGAAAGCCGCCCAATGATCCATTCCTGGATCAGACTGGTATCTGCTCGTGATGCTCAGGGCATACGATACATCGGGCCTAGTACATAACATAGCATACATGATAGATCCAATCGCGGATGCATAAGGAATCTTATTCATGCAAATCCTCTCGTCTTCTGTGCGCGGACACATAGACTTTGAAAGGTTGATCCCATGCTTGATGGGAAGGTAACCTTTCTTGGATTCCGACATGCTAAACCTTTTTAGCACTCAGTCTATATATGTAGACTGCGAAAGACCAAGCAACCGTTTTGATCTATCTCTATAGATTCTAATCCCAAGGATATAGGTTGCTTCTCCCAGGTCTTTCATGGAGAAAGTTTTGGACAACCAAATTTTAACTGTCTGTGAGACTGATATATCGTTTCCTATAAGTAATATGTCATCTACATATAATACTAGGAATACGACTGCACTCCCACTAACCTTCTTATACACACAAGGTTCATCAGGATTTTGTGAGAAATCAAACTCATTGATTGTCTCATCAAAATGGATGTTCCAACTCCTGGATGCTTGCTTCAGTCCATATATGGATCGTCGAAGCTTGCATACTTTGGTTTTATCAACCGATGTGAAACCTTCAGGTTGTATCATGTATACATCCTCAAGCAGGTTTCCATTAAGGAAAGCTGTTTTCACATCTATTTGCCATATCTCATAATCATAATGAGCTGCTATGGCCAGGAGCATCCGAATGGATTTAAGCATAGCTACTGGCGAATAGGTTTCGTCATAATCAAATCCTTGTTTCTGACGATAACCTTTTGCCACTAGTCTAGCCTTCAAGGTAACAACATTACCTTCCATGTCGGTTTTCTTCATGAAAACCCACTTGCACCCTATGGGCTTAATCCCTTCAGGAGAGTTAACCAAGTCCCATACTTGATTTTCGTACATGGAATCCATTTTCGACTTCATGGCTTCAAGCCATTTGTCCCTTTATGAACTTATCAGAATATCTTCATAACTGATAGGCTCGTCATAGCTTATGAGTAACACGTTGTTCGATTCACTTATGAGAAATCCGTATCTCTCTGGAATATTGCGTGTCCTATCAGACCTACGAAGAGGTGGTGTTGTTTTAGGTTCAACTGATAACTCATAATTATGAGTTATTGGTTGTGGGTCTAGACTAGGTGTCTCAGTAATGTCTTTTGGAGTTTCTTGAACTTTATCAAGTTCAATGCCACTCCCACTATTTTCTTTTAAAAGAAATTCTTTTTCCAGAAATATAGCATGCCTTGAAACAAACACCTTTTGTTCCAAAGGATGATAGAATTCGTAACCCTTCGTTTCCTTAGGGTATCCAATAAATAGACATTTATCAGACTTAGCATCCAATTTGTCTGATACAGTCCGCTTCACATAAGCAGGACAACCCCATATCTTAAGGTGAGTTAAGTGAGGTTTCTTACTATTCCATGTCTCATATGGAGTAGTAGAGACTACCTTGGTCGGGACTCTGTTTAGCAAGTAAACAGCTGTCTTAAGTGCATAGCCCCAAAAGGATTTTGGAAGAGTTGCATGATTCATCATGGATCTAACCATGTCCATCAAGGTTCGGTTACGCCTCTCAGATACACCATTATGCTGTGGTGTATACGGCGGAGTCCATTGAGACAATATCCCATTGTCCCTAAGATAATCTTGAAACTCTTGACTTAAGTATTCACCACCCCGATCGGATCGAAGTATCTTAATACTTTTGCCAAGCTGTTTCTCTACTTCATTTCTGAACTCTTTGAATTTCTCAAAAGCTTCAGATTTGTGTTTCATCAAGAACACATACCCGAATCGTGAGTGATCATCGATAAAGGTAATGAAGTAGCTATAGCCTCCTTGTGCAAGAGTTGACATTGGTCCACATACATCAGTATGTATTAGACCAAGCAATTCTCCCACTGGATTACCTTTTCCGGAAAAGGGTAATTTGGCCATCTTGCCTTTTAAGCATGATTCGCATGTATCAAATGAACCGGGTTCAAATGATTCCAGAATTCCACATCGGTGTAATTTGATCATGCGTTTCTTACTTACATGGTTAAGACGACAATGCCACGTATAGGAGTCTATTCGATTATCTATTCGAGCACGTTTGTTGCTAACTTCGATATTGAAAACGTCACCGGATAAATCTAACGTGTAGATACCATTGCACAAAGTTCCGGTCCCATAAAGAACACCATTTAAAGTTATGTAACAACAATTGTTACTAAAAGTTAAATGATAACCCTTTTCATTCAAGCATGAAATAGATACAATGTTCTTTATTAATGAAGGAACAAAATAACAATTATCCAATTCTAAGACAAGTCCAGTAGGGAGCTTTAGCAAATATGTTCCGATGGCAATAGCAGCAATCTTTGCTCCATTTCCAACTCGCAAATTCGCTTCTCCCTTGACGAGTCTTCTTCTATTCCTTAGCCCTTGTATGTCATTACATATATGTGAGCTACACCCAGTATCAAGTACCCAGGTGTACGAGGAAATAGAGTGACATTCAATAACGAAGATGCCTGAAGAGGATGGGGCATCGGATGCCTTCTTCTTCAAGGACTCAAGATAAACCTTGCAGTTTCTTCGCCAGTGGCCCTCTTTGCCACAGTGATGGCAAGTGCCTTTTGGTGCCTTTTGTCCTTAGTTAACTTATTGGTGTCGAAAATAGAACATAAATTCAGAGAAGACATGATCAGGTGATTATCCTAGAAATACAAATTGAGCTTATGTGAGAAGAATGATAAAGAATGCATCAACATACATTAATTAAATCCTATTTAATTTTCGAATTGAATAACCCTTTTTATCAATTCGGGAGATTGTAGGAACATCTCCAAATAGGTTGATATCCAACCATAGATAAGAACAACCATGGCTGTGGCCATCAAGTTATTCTTAGCTATGAAGGTAGGTAATTATATCGATTACATATCACATATATGTAACTATCACTTTATGCTATCAACTAATTGAATGTTTGCATAAATCATTGGGTTGTTAACTCATTAACAAGTATGCAACAATATACATAGCACCCAACTGCACCTCTCTTTACATCGACCTTGGCTGTGGCACAACAAATCGATGCTCCAAGCTTAAGGCTGACCCATTAATCAAGAAATAGTTTTAATAAGGTTGGAGCTCATTCAACCGTTTAGTCAGGCTTGGATGTGTCCAACAACCAAAACTAAGGATTCACCTCTGACTCCAACTATATTAATCGTAAACTAATTCCATGGTTTGAACATGTTGAGATTCAAGCCGGGCATGGATGTGTCCATCAACCCAAACGAGAAACAAAACTCCGGTTCTAACCATATTAATGGAAGGTGTTGGCCTTAATATTTTGTAAGGGGTTTTGGGTCTCATCCTTTCTTTTCTAAGCACATTCATGACATTTAATTATGTCATGTACTAACGATTTCCTTAATAAAGTATGTATGTGACTTAATTTATCAAGTCTCATAAATTGAATCAGGAGCCGTATTTCCTAATTCTAATTTCATACTTTATTCAAAGAATTATTTTGGGAAATAATTTCCTAAATTGTCATAATCAATTTCGGAAATAATATGTTTAAGACTTTGATTTCTCTAAATCAAATCTTATTAAATTAAGAGACAGATTCCCTTAATTCAACCACATATTATTTTCATGAAAATCTTATTTAAGAAAACTCTATAGGAAACCATTTTCCTAATTAATTTTGGAGACAACAATATGTAAGAGCATCACCTCTTAAATCAAATAAGGAAATTATCGTTTGAGAATCACCTCAAAATTTCCAAGATTTGATTACATATTTTATTTATGGATTTATTAATTTCAACAAATTATTTTCTTTGGGTGGCTCCCCGAGGCTCAGATACCCAAAAAAAAGGAATTTATTGTAAATCTAATTTGGTCCGCTCCCCGAGGCGTAACCAAATTAAACATGACAATTTTATTCAAAATAGGAAATTAAATTACAACAACTAACTTTAAATTGGACGGCTCCCCGAGGCTCAATCCAAAATAAAGAATTTTGTTAATAATTTAAAACCAATTCGAATTTAATTGTCAATTAATAATCCATAAATTTGTCTAGACTTTCTTGAAAGAAAGAGCCCAAAATTGCGAGATTTCATAATAGGTTTTCAGAATAATTGTAAGTTTCTGGTACAAAGAAAACATACATATTTCCAAAATTGGAAAATTTTTAAAATAGGAAATTTCCAAAATTGGAAAGTTTCCAAAAAATGGGAAGTTTTCACAATTATCATAAAATTTCAGAAACTAGGATATTTCAAAAGTTTGCGAAATTTCATGAGGATTTCCAAACTTTGAAATTCCTAAATCTAAAATTTATCATAATTGGAAAGTTTCCATAATTGAAAAATTTTCCAAAATTGAGATCATGACAAAGTTTTTCGCAAAACAATTATATGATTATGTCGAACACTAACCGGCTCTGATACCACTGTTGGGACCGGGTGCATGTTAACATGGATACGGGTTCGTAATTTTTAAAATTTTATTACGTGCAGCGGAAGTTTTAGCATAAATAATTTCTCAAATTATTTTAACCACGTATCTAGCATGCAACCTTATGTTGTGGAGACATGATCATACATTTAAATTTTGCAGAAAGTAAACTAATTTACTTAATACCTCGCGTAACTCGTAGAAACGGACGAGATCAGCGTCCCGTGGAAGCTCCGCCTCTATTCGCGTCCACGCCGAGTTTTCTTCGGGATGACTTCGCAAAGCCACGAGTTTCGTGCCGACAAGAACTATTAGATTCTCCAAAGGCACGACTAGAATATCAAGAGAGAGAGATGGAAAACTAACCACCAAACGAAAAATGAAATCAAGATTCCGGGAGGAAGGAAGGAGTCGCGACCCGCTTCTTCTTCTTCTTCGGCACCTTCTTGGTGGAGGTGGTTCGCGGCCAAGGAGGTGAGGGCAGCCGGCCCTAGAAGAGGGAGAGGGTAGCCGGCCCTAGAAGAGGGAGAGGGAGAGAAGGAGAGGAAGAGAGGCTAGGCAAGAATCCTTGATCTCTTGAATTGATTTCCGAGCCTTGCCTTTGCACCTTTATATAGTAGCCTCTTTATCGCCAAGTCTCCTTTTAACGGAATAAATTTTCATAAGAAATTTATGTTATAAATTTTTCTATGAATTATTCCGTTATGCCAAGTTTTTATTATAACTTAATTTATAATAAAAACAACCATGTCTCCCTTTTTATTATGGAATAAAATTATCCAAGAAATTTATTATACAAATTTTTCTTATCATGGAAAAATCAATTCATAATTGATTTTATAAAATAAAATAAATCAATCCATGGTTCATTTTAATTTCCATTAAAAGAATAAATTTATTATATAAATTTTTCATATCATGGAAAAATCAATTCATAATTGATTTTATAAAATAAAATAAACCAATCCATGGTTCATTTTAATTTCCATAAAAAGAATAAATTTAGTATATAAAATTTTCTTATCATGGAAAAATCAATTCATAATTGATTTTATAAAATAAAATAAACCAATCCATGGTTCATTTTAATTTCCATAAAAAGAATAAATTTATTATATAAATTTTTCTTATCATGGAAAAATCAATTCATAATTGATTTTATAAAATAAAATAAACCAATCCATGGTTCATTTTAATTTCCATAAAAAGAATAAATTTCTATAAATTTCTTTATGTAAATTTCTTTATATAAATTTCTTTATCCATAATTTTATAAAACAAATCACGCTCAATTTATTTTATAATTTAAACCAAACAATTTGGTTTCCCTTTTTATTGTGGCCAGCCAAACCAAAGAGGGTGGGGACCCTCTTTGGCCGGCCAAACCAAGTCGTCTCCATGCGAATTAAACTCATTTAATCCGCCCAATAAGCCTTCAAAAGACTTAGCCATTTTAAGCTTCCGATGCGTCTCTGAAAATTCAGATTCGACTTATCTCTCTTGATCAAAAAATCTAATTTTCAACTTGTTTTAAATCCCTCGGATTACTCATAGTGCGTGTGACTAAATAGGCATTCGATTTATGTTGGCCGTCTATAATTCATCAATTATAGAACGATCATGAGTGGTACCTAGTAGTACATCATGATCCCCAATTAATCAAAAGATCAACGGTTGACCTCAGAAATTATTCTGAAACCCTTAAGTAGCTCTAATAAATCGTGTCTCATTCCCTTCACCATCTTATACCCACTTTGTTCAGGACACGGTCTATGTGTGTCAGTCCCCACTAGGCTGACTACGTCACACCTAGCCCAAGTAATGTCTTTCTCGTCCAACGGATTCTAATTACTCTCATGTTTCCTAGAGATTCATACTCGGAACATGTTATGCTCTGGCCAGAGGCTTCGAGTAACAATCCGACGATAGGCCTTGGGTTTACATCTCCTCGCAAGGAGTGGTGTATCCTTTGTAGGCTGTTCAAACATCTTCGGACACTTCGGCTTATACCCAACCATCCTGGGTCCACACCTCCTTAGAGATGCTTGCTTAAGATGTCAAAGTATAAGTCTCCGTGACCAAGATGACTTGAACACCGCAAGTCAAAGGAACATCGCACTTAAGCTGCAGTAAGAACTTTCATTGACATATCTATATGTAGATTACCATATGAAGTTTTACAGCTAGTCACTCCAATGAACTAGTTGACTTAACTAGCATCCATGTTTATCTCCGGACATCCCAATGTCACCAGCCAGTGAGAATCAGCTGATTAGAGAATAACCCATGCTAGTCTCAACAGAATTGACAGTGTCCATATTTATCAATTCATCGACTAGGGACAATTTCAATACTTCACAATTGCAGATGTAGAGATAATCACTAGTTGTGAATTCATCACAAATTCTCTCATGCTGTGAATTGTATTGCGGACATTCAGTAAATGGGTTTAAGATCTCAATCAAATACATGAACATGTATACTCAAATAGTGAATATTCATTTATTAAAGTAAATGATTTACAATTATAAGGCGATTGCCTTAGGACACTTCTCTCATATTACTAACAATTACATATTATACATATGTAACTATCACATTATGCTACCAACTAATTGAATGTTTGCATATATCATTGGGTTGTTAACTCATTAACAAGTATGCAACAATATACATAGCATCCAACTGCACCTCTCTTTACATCGACCTTGGCTGTGGCATAACAAATCGATGCTCCAAGCTTAAGGCTGACCCATTAATCAAGAAATAGTTTTAATATGGTTGGAGCTCATTCAACCGTTTAGTCAAGCTTGGATGTGTCCAATAACCAAAACTTAGGATTGACCTTTGACTCCAACTATATTAATCATAAACTAATTCCATGGTTTGAACATGTTGAGGTTCAAGCCGGGCATGGATGTGTCCATCAACCCAAACGAGAAACAAAACTCCGGTTCTAACCATATTAATGGAAGGTGATGGCCTTCATATTTTGTAAGGGGTTTTGGGTGCCATCCTTTTTCTTTTATGCACATTCATGACATATAATTATGTCATGTTCTAACGATTTCCTTAATAAAGTATGTATGTGACTTAATTTATCAAGTCTCATTAATTGAATTAGGAATTGGATTTCCTAATTCTAATTTCATACTTTATTCAAGGAATTATTTTGGGAAACAATTTTCTGAACTATCATAATCAATTTCGGAAATAATATGTTTAAGACTTTGATTTCTCTAAATCAAATCTTATTAAATTAAGAGACAGATTCCCTTAATTCAACCACATATTATTTTCAAGAAAATCTTATTTAAGGAAATATACTCTATAGGAAATAATTTTCCTAATTATTTTTGGAGACAATAATATGTAAGAACATCACCTCATAAATCAAATAAGGAAATTATCATTTGAGAATCACCTCAAAAATTTCCAAGATTTGATCACATATTTTATTTATGGAAAATTAATATCAATAACTTAATTTGGATGGCTCCCCGAGGGTCAATCCAAATTAAACATTTGACCATTTAAATTCAATTTAGGAAATTTAATTATAACAACTAACTTTAAATTGGACGGCTCCCCGAGGCTCAATCCAAAATAAAGAATTTTGTAAATAATTTAATATCCAATTATAAATTTAAATGCCAATTAATATTCCCATAATTTGTCTAAACTTTCTTGAAAGAAAGTGCCTAAAATTGCGAGCTTTCCATAAATCGAAAGTTTCCAAAAATAAAAGGTTGTCAGAATAATTGTAAGTTTCTGGTACAAAGAAAAATTACGTTTTTCTAAAATTGGAAGGATTCCAAAAATGGAAAGTTTTCACAATTATCATAAAATTTCAGAAATAGAGATATTTCAAAAGTTTACGAAATTTCATGAGGATTTCCATACTTTGAAATTCCTAAATCGAAAATTTACCATAATTGGAAAGTTTCCATAATTGAAATTTTCCAAAATTAAGATCATGATAAAGCTTTCCGCAAACCAATTATATAATTATGTCGAACACAAACCTCGACTCTGATACCACTGTTGGGACCAGGTGCATGTTGACATAGATGCAGGTTCGTAATTTTAAAATTAATTATGTGCAGCAGAAGGTTTAGCATAAATAATTTCTCTAAATCATTTAACCACACATCTCAGCATGCAATTTTATCTTGTGTAAACATGATCATATATTTAAAACATTGCAGAAACATAAACTAATTTAAGTATTATCTCGCGTAACTCGAAGGAAGGGACGAGATCCAACCGTAAGCATCCCTTGTAAGCTCCGCCTCTATTCGCGTACACGCCGAGTATCTTCGGGATGACTTCGCAAAGCCACGAGTTTCGTGTTCTCGAGAACTACTAGATTCTCCGAGAACGCGACAAGAAAAACCAAGAGAGAAGTCGGAAGACTAACCACAAAAGGATGGCCGGCTGGTGCTCCTTCTTGGGGCTGGTTGGCGCACGGCAAGAAGAGGAGAAGAGAAGGAGAGAGAGAGGGAGAGAGCCTATGCCTTCATCTCTATGATTATTACCCAAGCCTTGCCTTGGGTCCATTATATAGTGGCCTCTCAACCATCAAGCCTCTCAAATATGGAATAACTTATTCCATCATGCCAAGTTTGATTTTATATCATGGTTAAAATCATATTTTAATTCATGATAAAAAATCAATCAAGTCTCTTCTCTCCTATGGAATAAATTTCCTTATCATGGTAAATCAATCCATGATGGATTTTATAAAATAAACCAATCCATGGTTCATTTTAATTTCCATGAAAAATAAACCAAACCTTGGTTTATTATATAAAAATTTATATCATCCATAATTTTATAAAACAAACCACACTTGGTTTATTTTATAAATTGAACGAAAACTTGGTTCTCTCCCTTTGTTGTGGTCAGCCAAGCAAAGAGGATGGAGGCCCTCTTTGGCCGGCCCATCCAAGCCAAGCTCCAATGAATTAAACTTATTTAATTCATCTATTAAGTCTTCAAAAGACTTAGCCATTTTACGCTTCCGATGCGTCTCTGAAAAATTCAGATTCGACTTATCGTTTGGCTCAACCAAACTTAATCTCTCTTGATTGGAAAATCCAATTTTCAACTCGTTTTAAATCTCTCGGATTAGTGCATGTGACTAAATAGGCTTTCGATTTATGTTGGTCGTCTATAATTAATCAATTATAGAACGATCATGAGTGGCACCTAGTAGTACATCATGATCCCTAATTAATCGAAAGATCAACGGTTGACCTCAGAAACAATTCTGAAACCCTTCAGCAGCTATAATGAATCATGCCCCATTCCCTTCACCATCTTATACCCACTTGGTTCAGGACATGGTCTATGTGTGTCAGTCCCCACTAGGCTGACTATGTCACACCTAGCCCAAGTAACATTTTCTCGTCCTATGGATTCTAATTACTCTCATGTATTTATGAGATTCATATTCTGAACATGTCATGCTCTGGACAGAGGCTTCGAGTAACAATCCGACGATAGGCCTTGGGTATACATCTCCTCGCAAGGAGTGGTCAATCCTTTGTAGGCTGTTCAAACATCTTCGGGCACTTCGGCTTATACCCAATCATCCTGGGTCCACACCTCCTTGGAGATGCTTGCTTAAGATGTCAAAGTATAAGTCTCCATGTCCAAGATGACTTGAACACCGCATGTCAAAGGAACATGGCACTTAAGTTGCAGTAAGAACTTCACTGACATATTTATATGTAAACTACCATATGAATTTACAGCTAGTCACTCCAATGAACTAGTTCCCTTAACTAGCATTCATGTTTATCTCCGGACATCTCAATGTCACCAGCCAATGAGAATCAGCTGATTAGAGAATAACCCATGCTAGTCTCAACAGAATTGATAGTATCCATATTTATCAATTCATCGACTAGGGACAATTTCAATACTTCACAATTGCACATGTCGAGATAATCACTAGTTGTGAATTCATCACAAATTCTCTCATGGTGTGAATTGTATTGCGGACATTCAGTAAATGAGTTTAAGATCTCAATCAAATACACAAACATGTATACTCAAATAGTGAATATTCATTTATTAAAATAAATGATTACAATCATAAGGCGATTGCCTTAGGACACTTCTCTCATATGACTAACAGGGCGCCCCCAGGAGCACTATATAAGGGGCCTCGACCCCTCTGCTTCAGATACAACTGCTTAGAGCTATTCTGATCATTCTGATCAATGACAACATGCTAAAGACGAGGCTCTATGATCGGGAGGCTCCAGGAGGAAGTGCGCGACACTTCGGAGATCCAGATTAGCTGACGCATCGACATAAGTTGTTTTGGTTTGATTTACATTTTGCAATTCGGTTTATTTATCTTTTTGCTTGTAAATCAACTGTAAGACGGGTTTTCTCCGCCTCCGAAAATTTTGGAGAGGAGACCAATAGTGGACCCACGTCGAGTACATAGGCCTTGGACGTACTGACCGTGGGGGGTTGGGAACTAAGTAAATAAATCCCCGCGTGTCCGTCTTATTGTTATTTTTCTCTATTTACTTTTCCGCTGTACTACTAACGTTCTAAGTCTAGAACGATCCAAGTTTTCTACGAAGTTTCCGCGAGAGATTTTCACGGTCGATATTCACCCCCCTCCTCTATCGATGGCACCGGTCCTACAAAATCTTCCTAGATGATAATTTAATTATCAAATCTCTAGATAATATTGAAAATTATTACAAAACATTAACTAGTGGCCCAAATTACTCCACCTATGTTGAAGGATGTGATTTTGAGGATAAGGAGGAAATGCAATTTTCTGAGATCAAGGCCATAGTCAATAAAAACCATAAAGATTCAAATAAACCTGAATTATTGAAAAAACATGAAAAGATAAGTAAGGAAGAAGTAGTGGATGAGTTAGAAATTTTCGAGACAATGAAGATTATGAACTTAAACCCACAACTATTAGTTAATCATTTCAACCTTAATTATTCAAATTAATTCATAATCTTAATTAATTAATTCAATTAAATCTTAATTAATTAATTCAATTAAATCTTAATTAATTAATTCAATAAATCTTAATTAATTCAAATTCAATTAAATCTTAATTATTTCAAATTATTTCAACTTAATTCAATTAAATCATAATTAATTCAATTAAATCTTAATTAATTCAATTAAATCTTAACTAATTCAAATTAAATCTTTATTAATTCAATTAAATCTTAATTAATTCAAATTAATTCAACTTAATTCAATTAAATCTTAATTAATTCAAATTAATTCAGCTTAATCGTAATTAATTCAAATTAATTCAACATAATTCAATTAAATCTTAATTAATTCAAATAAATTCTTAATTAATTCAATTAATTCATAAATAACTTAAATTCAAAACTAAATAAAATCTTACCTAAACCGCAACAATTAAGTTAATTAATTAAATATGTCAAAGTGGGTTGGCATATTCGCGGGTTCACATGACATGTATCAAATCGAGAATTTGATGCATTACTAGAAACTTAAATATAATGATTTGAATTGTTTGACTCATGCATAACTACCATGTCATGCATCTGCTATTTTTTTTCAATTTATGTCATGTCATTCATGTTTCATTTTATTCATAATTTAGAACGGCTATAGGAAAAAGAATAGTTGAAACTTGAACAACCTAGTATTAGGCGGAGGTGAGATGATAGTACGTTAGGGAAGCCCTTCTAATAAGGTCAAGTATATTCTACATGGTCTGTTTAGTCTGGTGAAACTAGCCAAAGCTACCGATCCAAAACCTAAGCTAGTTAGACCAGAATTTTTCAAGAACTAATTTGAAAATGAATTTTCGATAAAAGGCTTTGTCAAGGAAAGACTTGATGATCCAATAAGGCTACGGCCAAAGAAGGCCTTGTGCCTCGCCAAGACCTGGAAGCCGATTACCGAAAATCAATTCACTTTACTATTTGATAAACTTGAATCTAACACAAGTTTCAATTAAATCTTAGATTCAAAAATGAATTAAGAAAAATGATTCAAGCATCTCACAATGCACCCATAAGGCAACCATGCTTGCTGTATTGAGACATCTAGAATGAGTGAGATGTTAAGGACTAATAAATTGAAAAATATTTTTCAAAATTGTTTTTTAAATTGGTTAGGATATTTTTCTAAAAATATATTTTCAAAATGGTGCTTCAACATAATAATATTTTTATGGAATTCATGCTTGTCTGATTGGTATACATATTATACATTTTTCAAAAGTATATCTTTTCAAAAATTGTTTGACTCACACAATTAGACACAAGCCTCTTAGGTCAACACTAAAGTTCCTTAAGGCACTTAGATAGAGTCAATCAGTGTTAGAGTCAAAATAGTGTTCCAAGGATATAGGTTGCTTCTCCCAGGTCTTTCATGGAGAAAGTTTTGGACAACCAAATTTTAACTAACTATAAGACTGATATATCGTTTCCTATAAGTAATATGTCATCGACATATAACACTAGGAATACGACTGCACTCCCACTAACCTTCTTGTACACACAAGGTTCGTCAGGATTTTGTGAGAAATCAAACTCTTTGATTGTCTCATCAAAATGGATGTTCCAGCTCCTGGATGCTTGCTTTAGTCTATATATGGATCGTCGAAGCTTGCATACTTTGGTTTTATCAACCGATGTGAATCCTTCAGGTTGTATCATGTATACATCTTCAAGCAGGTTTCCATTGAGGAAAGCTGTTTTCACATCCATTTGTCATATCTCATAATCATAATGAGCTGCTATGGCCAGGAGCATCCGAATGGATTTAATCTTTAAAAATATTTTTCGAAAACTGCACCTTAATTTCTATCACATATGTTTTCGAAAAAGCTTATACTTTAAAAATTATCTTCTTTCCAAATTGTGGTTTCAAAATTTATCTACCTGAAAATTATCATTCATTTGATTTTGATAAACCCTAAAGACACAGAGGAAGGTCCACTTCATGATCTACAAGGACTCCTAGGATGTGTCAAATTTAGGGGGAGTCTAAATCAAATGAAGATTTTCTGACAAGTATTTTTGGCAATTATTTGTTGTGAATTATTAAATAATTCACAACAAGCTTCCTAGGACTAGGTCAAGTTAAGGGGGAGGTCAAATTACAAAGAATTATTTAATATATTTTCATGCACTGCATTATTAAGTCATGTTTGAAAATATAATTTTTCTTCAAAATACTATTTTTAATCATATTAAATCTCTATCACTTTCAAAATAGTTTTTTTTGGAAATAATATTTACTTATGCTTGAGAATTTCCAGGACACTTAGGAAAATGTTTTTGTAGTTAACAAGGATTCCTAGGATTGTGTCAGACTGGAAAGGAAACCAAGTCAAGTAAAATATTATATTTTCAAAATAATATTTTTCTAAGTACTTTCAAAAATAAGTTAACTACTACTTTTTACAGAACTTGCATTTCTTAAAGTACTTATATTTTCCAAAATTGTAAATATTTTCAAAAATTACATAATTTTGTCCAAAAGTACTTTCACGATTCTCAAAAACTCAATACATCTCAAAAGTACATGCATTTTTGAAAATGATCAAAATATTTTTCAAAGGTACAGATATTTCTTCAAATACTAGCATGTTTCAAAGAACATTTTTTTTTGTGAAAATGTGTTAAGAAAAGGGGTCTTTCAAGAGTATTTTCACAACATTTCTTTTAAGTATTTGCTTGCTAAAATCTTTCTAAGGAAAATTTTTTTTCAGATCAAATATTTTCCTACAAATACAAAATATTTTTTAGAATTGCACAATATTTTTTAAAAAAAATAATTTTTTTTAGAAATTTAAGTACCTAGTTTTACTATGCTTTCAAAAATTATACTAAGTACTTTCAAAAGAACATCTTTTATTGTTGGTGCAAGTATTCTTGTTTTTTTTTTTATGTATGACAAAGGGGGAGAGATGCGGCTTAAAGTTAGAAATAAATTTTTACTCTCTTACCAAAGGATCAAAAATAATCAAAATGTTTTTCAAAAAGGGGGGAGAGTGAGTGGAAGTTTTCCCCAGAGGATCAAAATGGATTTTCAAAACCTAGATCATTTTTTCATTTGATCCCAAGAGTTAAAATTTAGCCCTTTCAACCAATCTAACTTAAGTTATTGTCAAACATCAAAAAGGGGGAGATTGTTGGTGTAAGTTGCATCAGTGATGTTCTCCTCTAAGTGTTTTAATATTTGACAATATACTTAAGTCAGTGATACATTGAACAAAGGAAGGGGAGTTAAGAGAGGAGTAACAAAATGAACCAAAGTCCTAGTAAACCTAGGCAATAAGTCCTGGTTCGAAGAATTGGGCACTAAGTCCTGATCATTGATTGGGCACTAAGTCCTGGCAAAGGGCTGGGCACCGAAGACCTACTCGGAAGGTGGGCATGAAGCCCTGGTCAAGGATTGGGCAAGAAGTCCTGGCCGAGGGTTGGGCATCGAAGACCTGGTGAGTAAAGCTGGGCAATAAGTCCTGATGAGGGAAACTGGACAAAAGTCCTGATGAGTGAAGTTAGGCACCGAAGTCCTGGACATAGGGTTTGGGCATGAAGTCTTGGTCAGAGAGACTGAGCAACTTAGCTGAGCGATGACTAAGGACAGAAGTAGGGACGGGTTAGGGTTCGGACATCTCGAGATCCGAGAGTATCCGAAGCTAAGCAAAAGTCCACCCGAAGGAATGGGTGGCAACCGTCTCATGAAAGGGAGTAGGTGAATGTTGCGTTCTCGGGGGTGGGAACTTGCGTCGGTTCGACCTAGGGTTTCATGGAAATCCGAAGTCAAAACCAAGTCCTTAAGGTTAAGAATGTGTGTATGTTTGCCTTGTATTTATGTATCTTGCAGGTACCAAGAATACAAGACAAAGCAGGCAAACTGGGCTGGAAACTAAGAGGCCAGGTGCCCCCATCAATAGGGGCGCCCAACAGCATCCAGGCGCCCCCATCAATAGGGGTGCCTAACTCAAAGAAGAAAAGTGGGCTTAGTCGAAGAAGGCAGAATAAGGCTTCCATTCAGGCGCTCGGGATGATACAGGCGGCCGAGTTCATGTAGGCGCCCAGGTCAAAGGTTTTATCAGCGGAGACAAGTTCGGCGCAGGGATAAGGTTTGACCGAGCCCTATGAGGCGCCCCCATCATCACAGGCGCCCATATGAAGCCTATAAATGGGGCTTCGACCCTTCAGCTTCAGACACAACTTTTCGAAATGATACTGAGCTCTTTGACTGACGACAAAGCGCTAAAGACGAGGTTCTATGATCGGGAGGCTCCAGAAGGAAGTGCACGGCACTTCGGAGGTCCAGATCGGCCGAGGCTTCGACCTTAATCATTTTGGTTTGAATTTATATTCTGCAAGTAATTTATATATCTTTGTGATTACAATTATTGTACTGTAAGACGGGTTTTCTCCGCCTCCAAAAATTCCGGAAAGGAGACCAATAGTGGATTCACACCGAGTACATAGGCCTTGGACGTACTGACCCTGGGGGGTCGGGAACCAAGTAAATAAATCCCGCGTGTTTGCTGTGTTGTCTTGTTTTTCTTCATTCTATTTATTTTCCGCTACACTAACGCTCTGTTTAAGAACAAACCAACAAGTTTTTCTACAATGTTTCCGCGACAAGTTTTCGGTCGATATTCACCCCCCCTCTATCGACGTCACCGGTCCTACAATATCTTCTAAGCTTATGGCAAAACATATAAGACATAAAATGATTTTCAAATATTTAAAATGTCCAACCATGAACTTTAGGCAAGATGTCCATTGATTAAACACATGCCTTCCCCATGGTTGGTGTATTTTCAATAATTTTGATACATTTAAATATTCAACACTATGCCACAAGCACAAGTGAACGAATTGTATCATCCTAATGGATCAAGAATCACCTTCCGATTGTATTACTCCAAGGTTCATCCTATACCTCTACAAAATACATACCAAGGCCTCTTCTTAAGGATATAAACTCCGATTCGATAAGAGCCTTGGTAAAAATGTCGGCAAGGTTTGACTTTGACTCAACATAGTGTAATTCTATGTCTCCCCTTGCCACATGGTCTCTAATGAAGTGATGCTTCACTTCAATGTGTTTTGTTCTAGAGTGGTGAACCGGATTCTTAGTCAAATTGATTGTACTTACATTATCACACAAGACTTTGACCTTGGAATAATGTAACTCATAATCCTCTAAAGTGTGCATGATCCTAAGTAGTTGGGATACACAACCATCCATTGCAACATATTCGGTCTCCATTGTTGATAGGGCAACGCATGGTTGTTTCCTACTACTCCAACTAACTAAAGAAGACCCAAGGAATTGACATCCTCCACTAGTATCCTTCCTATCTAGTTTACACGCCGCATAGTCCGAGTAGGTGTATCCAACAAGGTCAACATTTGGGGTTCTAGGATACCAAAGTCCGACATTGAGAGTACCTTTAACATACCTTAGGATCCTTTTTACTACCACCAAATGAGACTCTTTGGCACATGATTGGTACCTTGCACACATACCTATCGCAAATAGTATATCGGGTCTACTAGCAGTTAGGTACAATAGACTACCAATCATGCTCCTATATTGTTTTGAGTCTGCCATTTTCCCTTCAACATCACTATCCATTTTCACATTTGTTCCTATAGGGGTAGATGCTACCTTAGCATTTTCAAGTCTAAATTTCTTTAGCATTTTCCTAGCATACTTGGTTTGAAATACATGTGCCCCTTCATTTGTTTGCTTAACATGAAGACCTAGAAAGAAAGTTAACTCTCCTACAAGGCTCATCTCAAATTCATCTTCCATACACTTAATGATTTCATGTAGAAAATCACTAATTGTTGACCCAAAGATAATATCATCTACATACACTTGGGCAACAAATATGTCCTTATCCTTAGATTTTAGGAACAAAGTTGGGTCAATTGTTCCTCTCCTAAAACTTTTATACACTAGAAATGAAGAAAGTCTTTCATACCAAGCTCGGGGAGCTTGTTTCAATCCATACAAGGCTTTTCTCAATTTGTAGACATGTCTAGGGTAATTTGGGTCTTCAAATCCGGGGGGTTGTTCTACATAGACCTCTTCCTTGATGACCCCATTAAGGAATGCCGACTTCACATCCATTTGGTGGAGTGTGAAACCCATGTGAGCGGCATAGGCTAGTAGAATTCTAATGGACTCTATATAGCTACGGGGGCATAGGTCTCATCATAGTCTAGTCCCTCAACTTGGTTAAACCCCCTAGCTACCAATCTAGCCTTGTTCCTAGTAATTTTGCCTTGATCATCTAGCTTGTTCCTAAAGACCCATCTAGTGGTGACAATGGTGCAATCATTGGGTTTAGGGACCAACTCCCATACCTCACTTCATTCAAATTGATTTAGCTCTTCTTGCATGGCTAAGACCCAATCTACATCACCTAATGCCTCATCAATAGATTTAGGTTCTAATTGAGAGATCAAGGCAATTTGACTACTTTGGTCTCTAAAAGAGGACCTAGTCTTTACCCCTTGAGTGACATCACCCACTATTTGGTCAATGGGGTGATCTTGGTGATGCCTTAAGGGCCTAGAGGTTGTGGTTTCATTAACTACTTGATGTTCATCCTCTAGTGTACTTCTCCCTCCCCCTTGATAATTGCCCTCCAAATGTAAGTCTTGGATTCTTTGGGCAAGGGGTTGACTTTCCTCTATGTCCTTGTCAATTAAGGCTTTCCTAGGGTAAGTATTTGTAGATTCATCAAAATCAACATTAGAAGACTCCTCAATTACCTTAGTCTTTTTGTTGTAGACTCTATAACCCCTACTAGTGGATGAGTAACCAACTAAAATTCCCTCATCGGCTTTAGATTCAAACTTCCTTAGGTCATCCTTGGTATTTAGAATGTAAACCTTACATCCAAAGACCCTAAAGTAATGAACTTGTGGAATTCTCCCATTCCACAACTCAAATGTTGTTTTACCTAAGAAGCTATGTACTAAAACCCGATTTTGAATGTAACAAGCGGTATTTACCGCTTCGGTCCAAAAATAGCTAGGAAGGGAATATGCATTAAGCATAGTCCTAGCAGCTTCTTGTAGGGCTCTATTTCTCCTCTCTACTACCCTATTTTGTTGAGGAGTCCTTGGACATGAAAACTCATGCTTATACCCATTTTCTACACAAAATTGTGAGAAGTTTGAGTTTTGGAACTCCCCACCATGGTCACTCCTAATGCGGTTGATTTTGAGGTGTTTCTCATTTTCAACCCTCTTACTAAACCCTATAAAGATCTCTAAAGTATCATCCTTATGTTTCATAAAGAACACCCAAGTAAATATAGAAATGTCATCTACAATAACTATGCAATACATACTCCCTACTAGTGAGGGAGTGCTATGACAATCAAAGAGATCAATATGTAAAAGCTCTAAAGGCAAAGTAGTGCTAGTTAAGGTTTTACCATTGTGTGATGATTTTGATTGCTTACCCTCTTGGCATGCATCACACATCTTTGTCTTCTCATACTTGATCATAGGGAGCCCCTTCACTTACTCCTCCTTTGCCACTCTCGCAATGCTCCTCATGTTGATGTGCCTAAGTCTTCGGTGACACAACCATCCTTCTTCTTTAGACATGAGACACTTAGGCAAATTGTTAGAAGCATAAGCAAGATCAAGATAGTAAAGGTTAGCCTCTCAATACCCTTCTAGTATGACATTTTCCGACCCATTTTGTTTAATTAGGCATTTTCTAGAATGAAATTCAACCCTATAGCCTGCATCACACAATTGACTTACACTAAGTAAATTAAATTTCATATCTTTAATCAAAAGCACTTTGTGGATCGAGATTGTAGGAGATACCTCAATGGTGCCCCTACCAATTATTTTGAGTTTCCCACTATTTCCAAAGGAAATGGTCCCTTCTCTTAGGTAGCTAATAGTAGTGAACTTGTTCACATCTCTGGTCATATGTCTTGAGCACCCACTATCTACTATCCACATGTTTGAGGCCTCCTTCACCTTCACCTATACAACATGGAAAACATACGCTTTTGGTACCCAAATCTTAGTTCTAACAGAATCAATTAAATACTTCATTGGTACCCAAGCCTTCTTTGTGTTTCCCATAACCCCTTGTCTTCTAGAAGCACCATTTCTACCCATAAGTGAAACAAAGTTAACTTCCTTGGTCATTGGTCTATATCCCAACCCAGCTTTGTTGTAAATGGCTCTTTAACTGTTTATTATCATGTCAAGGTTACTAGAGCCAACTTGAAATTTCCTAAGTGCCTTTATGAGGTCCTCTACCTTTTTCCTTAGCTCCTTATTTTCATTTTCAAAACATGTATCATTTGACATAGTAGAAAAAGAATGAAAATCTTCCTTAAGTTTTGTAGATTCTACTTTAAGCATGGCAACTTCATCCTTTAAGTCCATACTTTTCTCCTAACTTTAGCCAAATCTATATTTGTACTGGAAATGATCTTGACAAGAGTAGAAGAGGGTAGACTATATACCTCACTTACCGATGCCTCGGATTCAGATGATGATGATGATGAGCCACATTCATCTTCACTACTTGAGCTTCTCTGATCATCGGATGACTCCAAATGATCCACTCCCATAAGTGCAAAGTGGGGCACATGCTCCTCTTCCTCCTCCAAGGATGATGGATCATCCCAAGTAGCCTTGAGGTTGGTGGCACTCTTCTCTCTTCCTTTTGATCTCTTCTTGTCACCCCTCTTCTTTTCCTCCTTTTCATCTCTTCTCTTTAGTTGGGGACACTCATTCTTCATGTGTCCTTCTTGGTGATAGTTGTAGCAAATGATGTCTTTTGCTTTGCCCTTACTCTTGGATCCTTTCCTTGCATAAGATTTGTTAGAAAAAATTTTAAAAGCCCTACGCATTTTTCTTACCATGAAGGCCTCTTGGTCACTATCCATAGAGGCACTAGACTCCTCCGAATTCGGATGATAAGGAGTAGATCACCTTCTACTTCTCCTTCTTCTTTTTCCTTTCGTTCTCTACAACAAATGCTACACCTTTTTCTTTAGAAGAGAGGTTAGCTTGCTCATGTAATTCAAATTCGCAAAACAAATTATCTAACTTAACTATTGAAAGATCCCTTGATACTTTGTAGGCATCAACCATTGATGCCCACAATGTAGTCCGAGAGAAAGATTGCAAGACATACCTGACGAGATCTCGGTTTTCCACTTTCTCACCAATTACATATAATTCATTGATGATCTCCTTGACTCTCCCATGTAATTGGCTCACGGTCTCGTTAGTCTTCATGGAGAGTGATTGTAGTTGGGCATAGTAGACCTTTCTTTGCCCTTCATGACTCGTTGAACCATTCATTGAGTTCGACGAGTTTCTCCTATAATTCCTTGACGCTCTTGAAAGACCCCACCTTATTGAGTTGTTCTTTTGAAAGTCCGCATTGAAGTGTGGTGGTGGCTTCGCATTTGCTTGCGCCTTCTTCATGGTTTCCTTCGGCCAAGATCTCATTGGTAGTGGCTCTCATCTTTCGTCGACGGGTGCATCGAATCCATCTACAACACTTATCTAGTTTTCAATGTCATTCATTAAGTAATATTGCATTCTACCTTTCTAGTAGGCGAAGTAATTTCCGTCGAAGAAAGGAGGCTTTGTGGTGCTATTGTTAGTAATATGAGAGAAGTGTCCTAAGGCAATCGCCTTATGATTGTAATCATTTACTTTAATAAATGAAGATTCACTATTTGAGTATACATGTTCGTGTATTTGATTGAGATCTTAAACTCATTTACTGAATGCCCGCAATACAATTCACAGCATGAGAGAATTTGTGATGAATTCACAACTAGTGATTATCTCGACATGTGCAATTGTGAAGTATTGAAATTGTCCCTAGTCGATGAATTGATAAACACGGACACTATCAATTCTGTAGAGACTAGCATGGGTTATTCTCTAATCAGCTGATTCTCACTGGCTGGTGACATTGGGATGTCCGGAGATAAACATGAATGCTAGTTAAGGGAACTAGTTCATCGAAGTGACTAGCTGTAAAACTTCATATGGTAATCTACATATAGATATGTCAATGAAGTTCTTACTGCAGCTTAAGTGCGATGTTCCTTTGACTTACGGTGTTCAAGTCATCTTGGTCATAAAGACTTATACTTTGACATCTTAAGCAAGCATCTCCAAGGAGGTGTGGACCCAGGATGATTGGGTATAAGCCGAAGTGCCCGAAGATGTTTGAAAAACCTACAAAGGATTCACCACACCTTGCGAGGAGATGTATACCAAAGGCCTATCGTCGGATTGTTACTCGAAGCCTCTGGCAAGAGCATCACATGTTCCGAGTATGAATATCTCAGATTGTAACGCCCCAAAATTCCCATTTTTAGTTCTTAAAGTCCTTAGAATTATTTAAAAATGGTTTAGAAATATTCTAGATATTTTTAGGAATTTTTAGAATATTTTTATGGAATTTTCCGAGTCCGTTTAGTATTTTTAAAAAAAAGAAAAACGTTTAAGAGCAGCAGGGGGTTCGAACCCGCGACCACCATGAGACCAGGCGCGCGCGCGACCAGCTGGGCTGGTTCGTTTTGTTGATAGAGAATAAGCGAACCAATAGATAAGTTGTGGTTAGGTCAATCCGCCCCATAAGTATAAATAGATAAGTTAAGAGAGGAAATTAGATTTTTTGGTTTTCTCCCTTCCTCACCCTTGCCGCGCGACACACGCACGGGAATCCTCTTCCCCTCTCTTGTGCGCACGCCAACACCAAGCCGAGACTTCCTCTCCTCTTCCAAGGGGGCGCCGGCCAAGAGGGAACCAAGGAGACGGAGCGTTTCGTCCGTCTCGACGAGGAGAACGCGTAGGCGCGAAGAATTCTCCGAGATCTCAAGTTTCTCCAGAGCCCTAGACGTCAATCTTGGTTGTAAGTCCAAGATATCGATGTAAGTACTACTCACCTGCAGTAAGAGGCGGTTTTTCCGCAAGAATTTCTCTTAAAAGTTTTTAAAAGAGATATTTCCTTTTTGTTTGAGTTTTTGCATGTGATCTTAGTTCATTATATGCTTATATATGTTTGATTAAGTACCCTATGTGAGTTTAGGGTCCAAGAAAAGCTATGAGAAAAGAAAAGAGAAGATAAAGATAAGAAAAGAAAAGGCCAAGGCCTTAAGAAATCCCCAAAAGTCAAGACTTAGGGATTTTAGCACGCAAGGTGCTCGAGAAAATGCCAAGGCATTTACAGATAAGAAAGAAAAGAAAGAAAAGCTATTTTATTTTCTAAGGCCAGTACCCGGCGTCCAAGGGCGTCGTTAAAGAAATCCAGGTGTCCAATTCCAAGGTCTTGGCCCTGGTAGACCAAGGTCTGCTCTATTAGGATTGTGGCTCGCTACCCCAACCTTTTAGGGAACGCGCATATGAGATGGTACTTACGTCTTCAGTGGATCCAAGTGATTATTATTTTCAAGTATATGCTTTAGCAAAGTTTCTAAAGTTTAAAGAGTTTTCAAAAAGTTAAAGAATAGCTAAAGTTTCAAGTTGAGCCAAGAAAAGCAAGTTGAGATTTATTAATGCTTGAGTATGCATGTTTTGAGTTATACATGTTTAGTTCAGTTTTCTTTCAAGCATATAAGTATCTCATGTGATTTTCATATTGTTCAAGAAGCATGTTTGCACATTTCGAGATTTTGTGAGCTAGATAGTACTTACTAAGCTTTTTGCTTACTAGTTGCATTTCCTCTTACTGCAGATAAAGGTAAAGGCAAGCAATTCTGAAGGAAGGCGACGAGGCGGTGCTGAGCAAAGTGTGTGTGGTGGCTGAGCTTGGAGAGATCCTTGAGACAAGACAATTTAGTTATTTGAATTATAATGTTTAAGTTTATTCAAATTCCGAGTTATTGCTTTATGGAGTTTAGCGAACTTTTAAGCTTTGGATAGTTTTACATGCTCAATTTCTTAGAGTAAAGATTCCATGTCATTTCATTTAGCATACATATCCTTATGATTGCATTGGATGAGTAGAAGTGTGAGTAGTTTGGAATATTGATACTTTGTTGAAGATATTGATGCATGTGCCAAGATAGTACTAGTTCCCCTTTGAATCAAGTTTTTATTGCTCAATTATGCTTAGAAAAGTTGCTTTCACATTTCGTAATGCCTTAGTGATGTTATAGAACTTTGTGTGATGAGTTTCAATGGTTAGAAGTTAAGTTTGGTACAAACTTTAGCCTAAAGTTTATATAGTTTTTCATAACTTGCTAAATCTTGCAAAAGTCCTAATTTCAAGTTTATGGATTCGTTTTGATTGACTAAATTGTTTAGAAAACTAGTATAGAGTATAGAAATGGTGTCATGATTTTGTATGGCTCGAAAGTATAGATTTGGTGGAGTTTTGAAACAAGTTTCGAAATCTGAATTTTCAGATTTCAGGCGTGCCAGTCGACTGGTACAGGACCAGTCGACTAGTGCCAGTCGACTGGCCAGATCGCAGTCGACTGGTACCACTGCAGAGAAGTCCTATAGAAAAGAAAAGAAGTATGTCAAGAACATCATGCATGACTATTAAAGTTAGAATATCATCCCTAGAGGGATTTAAAAGAAAAAAAAAAGATTTCCGCATTTCTAGTCGTGCATTAGAGTCAAGAAGTAGAAGAAGTAGCGGGCCGTCTAAGTAAGAGAAGGCGGGTCGCTACAGGTGGTATCAGAGCAGTTCCCATTCTCCAGCATCACACACACATCAGCATCAACCTTGCCGTCTTCAAGTAAGAAAGCTTTAAGTTTCAGTTTTTCTATTGCTCCTTTATTTAATTGCAGTACAGAGAAATGCTTAAGTACTTACTCATATGTGCATAGAACAAGGAAGCATGTTTAATACCTTAGTATCACGGAATCATGTTTAATCCCTAGAATGGACATTAGAGAAATGCTTAAGTACTTACTTGATTTGCCCAAAAGTAAGTTTTGGGATTTCGGCACACAAGGTGCTTGATAAAAGTTTTGAGTAAGACCAAGGTCTTACTAAGCCCTAGAACGAGTTCTAGGACTAAGAAATGAGATAAGAATCAAGACCAAGGTCTTGTTATATCCTAAAGCAAGTTTGGGAACATTACCATTAAGTGTTAAGTTATATATTTGAGGACGTCCTAGAAAGGCCCAAAACGAGGAGCAAGCTCCTAAAAGGCAAGAAGCGTACCTCATTCAGTAGGAGAAACTGAAGCCAGGGAACTTCCCAGGCACAAGCAAACCATGGGATGCTTAAGCATGGTTCAAAACGTTGGAAAGAATAGTAGGGCTACTGGACTGGCATGAGGTAGAGAAGATAAAGTGTGCATCTTTCTGCCTTACGGGAGATGCTAGAATATAGTGGAAGAGAGTCAAGGCCAAGAGAAATGTCAGCCAGATGACATGGGCCGACTTCGAGACTGAGTTCTTCGAAGAATACTCTCACATGCAAGTAACCAACAAGCATTATGATGAATTCATGGAGTTCAGACAAGGAGAACTATCCGTGGGATGAAGCAGTGAAGATGTTTAAGCGGTTAGCTCATCTGTGCCCAGAGCTAGTTAGCACAGAAAAAGAGATAGTTAGGCTAATGCTCAAGATGTTAAGGCCTGAGATAGCGTTGAAGGGGGCTAGCGGTGTTAAGAGGCTGCAAACCTCCGAGGAACTAATAAGTAGTGCTTTGATCACTGAGCACTACTTAAACAGTATAAAGGCCACCAGAAAGGTTGAACGATGAAGTTCTTAACAACCTTACCGTCAGGGGAAGTAATGGCCTCTACTGAGAGGCTAAGGGCAGTATCAATCTAGATTTCCAACCGAGAGCTCTACAGTGACTTGTTAGTCCTTGAGATGAAGGATTACGATGTCATTTTAGGAATGGACTTCTTGAGCAAGTATAATGCTTCTATAGACTGCCGCAAGAAAAAGTCAAGTTCACACCAGAAGCAGAACCTTCGGTTGAGTTTATTGGAGACCCAAGGAGAAAGATAAATAGGTTCCTACCTACCTTACAAGCTCAGAGAATGTTAGAGAAGGGGTGCTCTAGTTTCTAGCTCATATAGTGGATGCGAGTCAAGGAGAAGGATTGAAGAGAGAAGAAGTGAGGGTAGTCTGTGACTATCCTGAGGTGTTTCCTGAAGAGTTACCAGGACTCCCTCCCAATCGGGAAATTGAGTTTGAAATTGAGTTGGCCCCAGGAACCAACCCAATTTCGAAGGCACCTTATCGCATGGCACCAGCAGAACTGAAAGAATTACAAGAACAATTACAAGAGCTGCTTGACAAGGGTTTCATCCGCCCTAGTCATTCACCTTGGGGAGCTCCTGTACTTTTCGTCAAGAAGAAGGATGGGTCTTTGCGTCTGTGCATATACTACAGAGCTCTGAACAAGGTAACCATCAAGAACAAGTACCCCCTTCCAAGGATAGATAATTTATTTGATCAGCTAAAGGGAGCCACAGTGTTCTCCAAGATAGATCTGCGATCAGGTTACCATCAGCTCAGAGTGAAGGAGGGTGATGTGCCAAGGACTGCTTTCAGTACAAGATATGGGCACTATGAGTTTGTGGTCATGCCCTTTGGAGTGACAAACGCCCCTGCGACGTTTATGGATCTAATGAATAGAGTGTTCAAGGATTTTCTAGACAAGTTCATCATTGTCTTCATTGATGATATCCTAGTGTATTCAAAGACTCGGAAAGAACATGAAGAACACCTGAGATAGTGTTGCAAACCTTACACCAGAAGGAGTTGTACGCCAAATTCTCAAAGTGTGAGTTTTGGCTTGATCAGGTGGCCTTCCTAGGCCACATTATTTCCAAGGAAGGTATATGGTAGACCCAGCCAAGATTGAAGCAGTTAGTAACTGGAGTCAACCAAAGAATGCCAGTGAGATCAGAAGCTTCTTAGGCCTGGCATGATATTACAGAAAATTTGTGGAGGACTTTTCCAGAATAGCCTCTCCACTCACAGCCCTGACCAGAAAGAACCAGAAGTTTGAGTGGTCAGATAAATGCGAGCACAGTTTCCTAGAACTGAAGAAAAGATTGACTAGTGCTCCCATCCTGACTGTTCCAGAAAGTGACAAGGCCTTTGACATCTACAGTGATGCATCCAAGATGGGCCTTGGAGCTGTCCTCATGCAAGACGGTAAAAGTAATAGCATATGCCTCCAGATAGCTCAAGGACTACGAGAAGAATTATCCTACCGCATGACCTTGAGCTAGCAGCTGTGGTTTTCGCACTGAAGCTCTGGAGACACTACCTGTATGGAGTGCAGTGCAGAATCTTCACAGACCATCAAAGTTTGAAGTACATCTTCACTCAGAAGGACCTGAATATGAGCAGCGCAGGTGGCTAGAGTTGGTCAAAGATTATGACTGTGAAATCTTCTACCACCCAAGTAAAGCTAATAAAGTGGCAGATGCAACTGAGCAGAAAATCCTGTGCAGCACTGATGTCCTTATCATCACTGTCTCCACCACTTCGGAAAGAAATAAAAGATTTTGAAGTCGAGGTTAAGTTGGGCAATTTTCTGCATTGACCCTAGAGTCAACCCTGCTTAAAGATATACAAGAAAAGCAAGATCAAGACCCAGAGATCCAGAAGATCAAGCAGGAGATCCAAGAGGCAGAAAATCAGAGTTTCGAATATCAGATAGTGGCATACTCTATCTTGGAGACCGCCTTTGCGTCCCCAATGATGAGGAACTAAGAAAGAATATTTTAGAAGAAGCCCACAGTACCCCGTACTCTATGCATCCTGGTTCTACCAAGATGTACCAAGATTTAAAGAAAAGATTCTGGGGTTCTGGAC
>JAGFNQ010004857.1:93144-150870 GCA_024364735.1 Boesenbergia rotunda | reverse complement strand
CATGAGTAATATGGGATTACTTTGATTTTGATAATTCACAAAGTTTAAAGGGAACCAACTAAATTCAAAGGAATGGAAGGGAACATGCTGAGTTAATCTAAAGCAACAAAAGATTTATCATAAAATGAAGCATATGGTACTTCTTTGATGTGCGTAGATTATATAAAGTTTTATGTATTACATGGCTCACATCTACTTGTATTTCACAAGCATAATCTACTTTATCGCACTCTATTTCTATGTTATTTTGCTACTTTTATTATCTTGGTTCAAACAACTTCTCTTTGTTAGTTTTCATTGATAGATGGGTTTTCAGAGCAAATATGGAGCAATGAAGCAAGTTTGGAGAGAATTCAAAGTAGTTATCCCTCTCCCAGTGCTTATATCCTAGCATGATTGTGTTCCTCGGGCCAAATGGGAGTCCAAATGATGTCAAAATGGAGTCAAATTTCTTTCACAAAACTAGGACGAGCTGAAAAACATGACTATGTTGATTTCTCATTTTATACAGAATGATACACGGCATGGCCGTGCCTATTAGGCACGGTCGTGTCGAATTCCAGACAACACTGTGGAGCAAAAGTAAAACGACCATAACTTTCCGGTTAGTTAGAGTTACGTGTTGTTCTAAATATCAAACTGAAGAACACTTCAATATATATAACTTTCTTTTAGACATTATCCTGAGAAAACTAAGTCTTATGGGGGCACGGGGTTGTGATAGTGTGACATGGACATGCCACAACCATGCCTCTGGCTAGATTGCATACCAAAAGAAAAATAGTCATAACTTTTTGTTCAATTGGAATCTCAGGATGGTCTTGAATTGAATAGAACTTCAAGACCTAAAACTTTGTAGAAACCACAACTTGAGAAATCGTCATTTTGATGGGAAAAAATGGGGGCACGGGGCTTAGCTCTCCCAGGCACGGTCCCGTACCTCGCCAAGTTGCAAACCAAAAGTAAAATAAGTATAACTTTTTCCTCAGTTGAAATTTGGAAATAATCTCTACATGAAAATTGAAGAAAATTTCTAGATATACAACTTTGATGAAGATATGAAGCTAAAAACAATGAAGTGTTGATGTCCAAAACATGGATTCAAGGCTGACATGGCTCGGACCTCTTTGGCCGTGTGTGGCATGGTGAGGTCGTGCCAATCGCTTGGCACCGTGCCCCAGGGGTCGTGTGGCATGCGACTAGGCCATGGCAAACCACACGTCCACATGCCCTTGGGATGTGTGGTGCATGGCCCCATGCCACCTCCCCCTCCTCGCCTCCCGAGGCTTGTCCAACCCGTATAAAAGAGCTTTTCTCCCCCTTCTGGGGGATTTTTGACTAGGGTTTTGTCCTAGGGCCTTGAGGAAGGATCCTCCCCTTTAGGTGAGATCCTAGAGCCATGCTGCCACCCCTTCGATGATCCATCCACCTCCGAAGTGAGGAGATCCTCCAAGAAGACTATGATACAAAGATAAGCATCCTCTTCCCTCCCCTCTCTTTGTTTAGGGTTGTAGCTGCTATTTCTCTAGTCTTCTTGTTGATTCTTTCCTTGTAATGGAGTAGTTCTCCATATCTAGGATGTAGGAAGTTGCTACTATGTAATGTTGATGTATAAACTACATATGTATGCATTTCCTCATTCAATGAAGTATTTGCTATCTTGTTTCATATGTATGGTGCATCTATGTGTTTGTTAAAATGTGTGAATGAAGAATACATATAGTTATGAGAATTTGACCGCCACGTAGAAGGAGTGCCCGAAATCATATGACCAGGGAATCTTCGTGATAGAAGCTACCTTTAACCAGACATCTCAGGCATTACCTTGAAATGGAGGTCAGTCCCTTAAAAGAGATTAGCTAACATGACTTAATAGGATTTTTCCTATCCGGTGTTGGGAAGTGTTTAGCATAATCTAGAGATATATGATTGGGGGCCCTTAGTGACAAAGGGTTACCATTAACCAAACTCTCTAGGTTACCTACTCTACTTAATGACATTGGATATCCAAGGGGGAAGCAATTTGGTGCACTTCTATAGGGTTAACACCGATACCTAGTAGGATCTCTACGAGCGCATAAACATGTAGATTAGGATATGAACAATCCATAGAGCATCAACAAGTATTATGGCGAAACTGAAATCCTAGATATCCATCCTTCCCCAAAGGTCAACTCTCTCCTCCCTTTCTCTTGCTCTCTCTCTCCTTCTCTCTCTCTCTTGTCCCTCTATCCTCCTTCCTTAAGCAAGCTTTCACAATCAACCTTGCGATCCTACAGATAGCTTGCCCTGCGAAATTGACTAGTGTTTAATCAACAGTCCCTATGGATACGATAATCTTTTATACTACCTGATGATGCTCCCGTGCACTTGCGGGATCCTGATAAATACCATTTTGTTGATTATTTTAATTGTTAAAATTCATGTTTTACCCATGTTTTACTTGCTTAATTGTGATTTTACCCTAGGTTTTAGGATTTCCTCTTATTTTGGACTTAATTGCAAATTTACATATTTTTTTGGATTAATTGGCCACTAATTTTCTGATATATTTTTGTAGGCATGAAAGGATCCTGGACCTAGGACATACTGGGTCAAACCTGAGTCGGATGTGAACCGGATCGAATTATCAAGCCTACGATTAGTCCGGGCCGTCCGATTCAAGAGCGGCTAGATCTGAGCCATCCGGGACGATCTGAAGCAATCCGAGCTAGGGTTAGGGTTGATCAAGCTCACTAATCAAGATCTGAAGGTTTCATTCCAATCAGAGTTCAATCAACCGTTGAATCAAGCAAGGAGGGCTCTAGAGCGTCCATTCACAGATAGAGTTGATCTGGACCATTCGTTGCAAATCTGGAGGATCCGAGCTACCACGAGGCAGATCCTGACCCCAGATCATCATCATAAAAGTTTAGCTCCAATCAGAGCAAGATCAGCCGTTGGATTTCATCTAATCAATCTGAGCCGTCCATTGGTTATTACTTAAGGAAAAATCCCAGCCTTCTTCTCCTCGTCTCGTCTCCGCCGTTCTTCATCTTCTTCGTCGAGTTCTTAGCATTTTCTTCAGCAATTTCATCATCCAAGGGGCGCGACCCCTCGATTTCTCCATTTGATCGTTATCTGAGTCCTTGGAAGATAGCTAGGATCGAAATTTCAGCTTAATTGGCATCAGAACAAGGGTGTTTGAGGGTTTCAGCATCTTTGCTACCCAATCGATTGTGTCACGACCACAAGCCACCTCCGACCATTTGAGCTGCTTGTAGGGGTTCTCAGGTGAGCTCAGAGGGTCTTCAATTCACAACCGCAAGCTATCCATCGAGACAAGAGCGATTGGACTGGAATTTCTTCCAGCTGATTCAGTTGAGCAGAGTGATCGATTGAAGCTGTTTTTCCACTGATTTGCTGTGCCTAGGGGTTTGAAGCCAGTTCTTGATTGACAACCAAGAAGATTTCGAGCTTAGGGAGAGTTGAGGAGTAGTTTAAATTGGTTAATTTGAGTTTTCTAGCTGTAATCTCATTTCTGCACTTCACGTTCCTGTTTCTGAATTTGTTTTAGCTGCTGTAATTTCGTTTCTGATTGGTTTCTACTTAATTAGGATTCAAATCTTCTAGTTCAACAGCTAGGGAATGTTTGTAGTGGATAATTGTATTCAATTTCAGTTTATTTCTTGTTATTAGCTTGAGTATCAATTTGTATCAGTTAACTCTCTATTTTATGCTTGCGTATCAGCGTTTCCATTGAATTACTGCATTTTGTTCCAAACTTGCTTTAGTTTCACTCTTTGAATTCATCTTGCAGTTTTGTTTCATTTCCATAGATATCGAATTTGATTTATGCACTTAGTTTGTTAATTCCGTATCAATTGGATTCATCCTTGCACATCAGTTTCTGCATAAATTGATTTCTGAGTCTCAATTCAGTAAACTCAGCTTTTGTTTGAATCAAAATGGAGTTTTAGACCTGAGAACTTAACTTTACCAGTGATCAGTTATTTCTGAAGATTTATTCAGATTGTGCCATGTTTTCTCAGCTGGTGTCTAATTTTATTGCGGCAGTTGTTATTTTATCTGCATTTCCAGTTTTAGTTCATGCAATTGAAATCAGTCAACTTTAATTCTTAGGAATCTTATGCGACATTAGTTTGGAGTGCTGCTGCATTTCTGCAGTGATTTCTGCAAGTCTTTTCAGCTGTTGCAATTGCATTTATCCTTGTGCATCCTTCATTTCTGCATATTCTTTGTCTCTGAATCCAGCAATTTCTTTTCTCTGTGTGCCAAACTTTATCTCATTCCTGCACTTTGTGCCAATTGATAAATCACATTAGATTGGTGCCAAGTAAATGAAATTCTGGTGTGCCATTGCATTGAATTCGGAATGCTTTGTTCATGTGTTCTGCATCGGAATTGCACTTCAATTCTGCACACTTAAGTTTAGCCTTCTGAAGCTGGCTTTGAGCAATTATCCACAGCTGAGTTAATAGAATTTGTATCCAATTTGAGCTGCAATTCATTTATGCATTATAAACCTGATTCATGTGTATCAAAGCCTGCATTTTGCTTCTGAATTTCTAAAAGTTAACTGCAATTTCTGAAAAACTGCAATGTCTGCAGTTTGTGTGCCAAGTTGTCTGATTTTTCACTTATTCCTGATTTCCTACATTCATTTACACATGGAACTTTTCTAATAGATATGTTTTTCAAACTGATTTGATCAGCAATCATTCCTACCCTGGGTTCCAATGTTTGGCAAATCAGTTCATGCAATTTTGGTGGCAAGTTAACTCAAATTCTGCTTGTCATACTAAGTAATTTCAGCATTGAAATGTATCAAGTTTAAACACACTTTTTAGTATGCTATTGAGCTTGAAAACAGATCGCTTTAAATCAAACTTGAATCTGAATTTCAAGTTTTAATTCTGCATTACATTTCTAGTTGAAGGCATTTGGTATCAACTGAGTTTCAGAATTGATTTTGTATTGGATTGTTTTTAGATTGCTTGAATTGTGCTTTATTGCTTAGCAATTGTTTTGCCTTGAATCAGATTTGCTCCCCAGATTAGGGTAAGTTGCAAATGAGCTCCAAATTGTTTGAGTCCTTTTGGTTGAATGATAACTTGCTATCACTTGTTCAGTTTCCTGGTTGAGTTTCCCTTTATTTTCATTGTGATTCCATTTCTATTTAGAACCCAAATCTTTATTTGAAACCCGAAATTCACAAACGACACATAAATACAAGCGCGAATCAAATTATATCATCTAGTCCCCGAGAAAAATACGACCTGTGGCCTCTATATTACATTTTCAGATTTTGATTGTAAAAGGGTTTCCAGCTTTCATTCATCATTCACATTTAAATTCTGATAGTCCCACAATTCGTGACAATTTAATTTAGTATATTCGGGGCTATCAAATTTTTTGGCGCCGTTGCCGGGGACGCAACTAGTTGATTTGTTTGATTTTTTACTTGTGTAATTTTGGACATATCATTGAGTTCTATTTTATTTTGCTTTATCTTTTGTATACGGGTACTGTCATTTTTCTTGTTTGTTTTGTGACAGGGGTGCAGGTTCAAAATGTTTTCATCCACTTATCAGCAGACCCAGCAAGAATTCCAACAGCCCTATTCTAATTTCCAGCAACCAAATCAGTTTTTTCAGCCACCATTACAACAATGCGAGCAACCACAACAATTTCAACAATTTCAACAAAATTTTCAGCAAAGTCTACCAAATTTCCAGAATTTTCAGAATGGGCAGCCACAATTCCAAAATTTTCAGCCCCACTTTCAACAATTTCAGCCCAATTTTCAGCAACCTTGTCAACAATATCAATCACCTTTTCAAGGAATTCAGCAAGGGTACCAGATAATTTGAATTTCCAACAACCATACATTTCCAGCAATTTGACCCTTGCAACCAGAATTTCAGCCCACTCAATTCAGGTCAACCACATTCAACTCAGATCCAAATTTTCAGGGCTACAATTTCAGCATCTCCACAACTTTGCAAGTTCAGCAGTTAAATCATCATTTCATTTGAGCAGCCCAACAGTTTCCATTTCAGATGCACAGCCTCCTCCTGGACTTCAGCAACCCTATTTTCCATTTCAAGACCAACAGGGGTTCCACACTAACCAAGGAGGTTTTGATGATCCTGATTGGGATGAGGCTCTACACCAAAGGATGATGGAGATGTTCAACAAATCCAACGACAACAGCAAAATTTTCAACACAACAACAAGCATCGAAGGCTGCAAAATTGTGGATCAATAATCAGATACAAGCCAAAGATCAGGACAATCAGATGAATTATAGGGTAGGGATTGCACAGACCCAGAATCACCAATTGATTGATATCAGAAAATCAGAGGATAATTAGAGTGTAGGGGATTGCACTGAGCCCCAAGACACCATTCCTACTGTTTAGACATTGGAGAATTAGAGGCTGGAATTGAATTCAACTGAACTACAGGATCATTCTATACTTTTTTTTGATGATTTTTTTATGATCCTAATTTTTCTATTTGGTTGATACAGGATGGTTGAGGAGATGATCCAAGTGTAGGGAGCACTAAGCCCCAGGGACCACCACAAGATTTATGATCCAGAAAGTATAGGGACTTGCTGGTGGAAGCAAGAACCCAAGGATCACCTGTTAGTTGAGAGTCCACCAGAACTGAGCCTGAAGTGGAGCAATGACTTAACAGGAGGAGAACAGGATACATCTACTTTGTAGAATCTCCAGGTATTTTCAGCACGATCAGGTAAATACTCCTCCAATTTTTTGAAATTGTATTGAGGTACCTCAAACTGATTTTATTGTTTGTGATATACTTAGGGATGCATATCTTGTAGAAAATAATTGTGAAAAATCCCTAGAAGTACCTAGTGTAGAATTTGTTGAAAATGAAGCATGTTGTGATACATATCATGAAAAGGCTGAGTGTGAAAATTTTTTAGAGGTGCCTAGACTTGATGTTGATTATTGTGATGATATATCTTATGCTGAAAATAATTGTGAAAAATTCATTGAGGCACCTAAAATTGATTTTATTGGCTGTGATACATTGCTTGATACATCTTTGATGAAAAATAATGTGAAATTTTTATTGAAGTGCCAAAAATTGATTTCATTATTTGTGATGAGTTTTTGGATGCAAATTTGGTAGGAAATAATTGTGAAAATTTTATTGAGGCACCAAGAATTGATTTAATTGGACATGATGCAGATTTGGATTCATTTCATGCAGAGACTGATACTATTTTATTTCTTTTTGACCCTGCACGCTTGAGAAAGGTATTACATTGTTTTGCAGGGTCCAGAAGACTCCAGGAGTGGGTGCTCCAACTGAACAGACTCCAGCCTCCTGGAAGGACTTCTGAAGGGCAGAAAGAAGGAGGAGATGATTTTACTCTAATTCAAAGCACTCCACCTCTTACATGGATTTTGAACCTGAATCGCCTTAGGCCACCAGAGATATTTTTTGTGAAGTTTAAGTGTGGGGGAGTCCGAGTTCTCCCAACCACCCAGACTCCTCCATTACCACGATGGAAGCTACTTCTGGATAGGCTCCGTCCACCAGAAATAAAGGGGAGATTTTTCTTTCTTGCATTTTCTTTTATCGCATTTCTCACTTTTATGTTTTCTAGAGTAAATTGAATAAATAGACATTGTAAATACCATATTTTTTCTTTTAGCACTTTTTCTTGCATGAGTGTAAATAAATGTATCCCTCTAGGTTATCTCATTGTCATTTTAGAGCCTTTTGAAAATAAATTAAATTTGGTTGTTAAAACTTAGGATTTGAGTTCATGGATGAAATCTTGGATGCTTGAGTACGATTTTGCTTTAGATTCTTAATTGAGGATTTGAGATGGATTATTTTTACCTAGTGAGATTAGCCTTATTTTGTGACACACATGTTATTGTATTCTAGAACTTGCTTAGGTTCTTTCAAAATCATATTTCAATGGTTGGATCACATCTATAGGGACTAATCATTTTATTCACCTTTCCACATCAATTTGTCTATTCTATTCTATTTACCTTTCCTTATTCCTAATCTTAACCCCAATTTGTCTATGGATTTGATTGCTTGGGATGTTTTCTTGATACTATTTTGCCCGAGACGGACAAAGATTTAAGTGTGGGGGAGTGACTAGTGATAGGGAAGCAATTTTTATCAAAGAGCATCATCATTTCGGAAAAAAAAATTTTGCCAAAATTTTTGCCAAGTTGAAGCCAAAAGGTGCCAAGTTAAGTTGAGTTTGGTGTCAAGATCAAGTGGGAAGAAGTGGTTCGAGTTGGAGACAAGTGGAGATCTTGATTCTTGATTAAACTTAGAAGATCCAAGTGGCACGCGAATGAAGAATGAAAAGAAAAATCTGCAATGAAAGAAAAAGAAAAAAAATGGCACACAAAAGCAAAGGTTTGTGCCAAAAATGAAGTTAATTTGGCTCGGGAATGATGTGGACCAAGAATTGTTAACAGCCCCTTGTTTAAGTCTGAATTGAAGGCTGATAAGTGATGGAATTGAGCTGAAACTGTATAAATCTGAGCTGAATGGCAGTGGGACAAATGCAGAAATTCTGGGCAATTCTGAATTGAAGCAAGGGAGAGCTTGATACTGTGCCGAGTGAATTTGGAAAGCTGAAATAATTGAATATTAAATAATGTAGCATGAACTGAAGCTGTAAAGGAGTTAGAATCTGAAGCAGTCTGAAATCAAGGAAGAACAAGCTGTGCCAAAGTCTAAGTGGCACGCAACCATCAAAGTGATGCAAAATTCTGTGCCATGGCTTTAAAATGGAATGAAATACCACTCGACAATGTCTAGATGTCAACTGATATGAAAGAATTATAATGTTTCAGCTGTACAATCTGAAAACAAGCTGGAAATTCAATCTACTGACCTAGAAATGGAATGATTTGCAGCTGTATTACTGTGAATCAAATGCAGAAATTCATTGCCAAGTGAATTCGGTGGAAGTTTGAGCAGGTTCTGAACAATGGCATCAAGGAAAGCTGACAAGAATTCAGAACAACCATTTGACAGCATAAAAATTTCTGAAATGAAGCAAGAATTGGAAGGGTGAGCTGAGAATGAAAAAGAAACAAGTCCAATTGGAATGGTTTCCATGCAAGTAGCTGGTATCAACTTGAAATGAAATTAAGTTGCAATGAAGGAATGTAGTGAATCAAGGAATGAAGCATATGAATGCAGTGAAGGCAGTGGTTAAAATTGCAGTGAAGTCATTTCCGAAATGCAATGAAGGAAGGGGCTGAAATTCAATGTCCTGAATTTGAATTTGAGTGGAACACTTAAGACTTCCACTACCAATTGATACAAGTACCTGTGTACTAATTTCTTTGGAAAGGAATCAGAATTTAGCAAGGATGAAGAATCAATGATGCCGTGGAGCTAGAATCTGAAGTAGAAATTGCAGAATCTGAAACAACTGTAGATTCTGAAATTGAAGTGCAAATCATCAAGTTTAAACAAATGCAGAAATGTCTCAATTTTGCTGATATAACTTCTGGTTTTACTAATACAAACTCTGCTGTGAAGAAATCAGAGAGCCACCTTCACCAGCCATTAGCTATTTTGAAGGGCAGTAAGGTGGAAATGCAGCTATGGGCAGAAAAGAAGAGATGAGTTACAAGCTGAAAATGCAGAGTAAACTAATGCAAGGACACTGAATCTCAGAAATTGATGAGACACAAGCTGATTCCAATCAACTTTGTTGGAGATTCATTCGGTACACCAGCTGATTGAACGCAGCAACAAAGAGAAAAAAATGAGAGAAACAAGAGCAAACAGTCTGAAAGAAAGGAAAAGAAGGAAGAACAAGTTAGCACCATGAGACTAGTGGAGAAATCATCACCCGAATCAAGTTTTGTTCCTTTGCCATTCTGAAATTCACTAGAGAGAAAGAAAAGAGAAAACAAATTCAGAAAAGGAAAAAGAAGAAGCAAAGTTGGCACACAAAAGGCAATTTGGCACATTAGACCAAGGAAGGGATTTTTCATCCAAAACAAAGGCCAATACTTAAATCTGACTTTACCACATTTTTTATCTCATTACAAGGACTGTATGGAGAGCAAAGAGCATCAGAAATATCCTCAAGCACTCAAGTCTTCCACTTTATCCATTTTTCCATTTTTCTTGGCTTTTATTCCATTTCTCACCATTTTTTTTCATGTTTTCATTTGTTTTTGTAGATGTTGATCCTATTCATGATTAATGGTGGAGAGTAGATAATAAGCAAGCCTATGGTAGTGCAAGAAGCATGTGTGTAAGAGTGAGCTCCACTTCCATCACCAACTTAGAACTTAAGGAGAGAGCCACCAAAACTTCCCATGAAAGGCTAGTGATTTAAATTCATCTCAATGACTCATGATAGATGAAAAGGCCAAGTTGTTGATTTAAGGACAAGATACTAATCCATAGAGCTTATATTTATAAGAATTGACAACCTTAGGTAATTTCTTTTCATTCGCTTCTAATTATGCTTAAGAAACTCTAGGGGATACTTATTTAGTGTTTTCGCGAGACGCTCAAGCTTAAGTGTGGGGGAGTTGATAAGCACCATTTTATTGATTATTTTAATTGCTAAAATCCATGTTTGACCCATGTTTTTATTGCTTAATTATGATTTTACCCTAGGTTTTGGAACTTTATCTTATTTTGGACTTAATTGGAAAATTACACAATTTTTGGATTATTTGGCCACTAATTTTCGGATATATTTTTTGTAGGCAAGAAAGGATCCTGGACCTAGGGCATACAGGGTCAAACCTGAGTCGGATGTGAACCGGATCGAATTATCAAGCCTACGATTAATCCGGGTCGTCCGATTCAAGAGCGGCTAGATCTGAGCCATCCGGGACGATCTGAAGAAATCCGAGCTAGGGTTAGGGTTGATCAAGCTCTATGATCAAGATCTGAAGGTTTCATCCCAATCAGAGCTAAATCAACCGTTGGATCAAGCAAGGAGGGCTCTAGAGCGTCCATTCACAGATAGAGTTGATCTGGACCATCCGTTGCACATCTGGAGGATCTGAGCTACCACAAGGCAGATCCTGACCCCAGATCATCATCATAAAAGTTTGGCTCCAATCAGACCAAGATCTACCGTTGGATCTCCTCCGATCAATCTGAGCCGTCCATGGGTTATTACTTAAGGAAAAATTCCAGCCTTCTTCTCGTCGTCGCGTTTCCTCGCCGCTACAGTAGGTTTCTTCGTGTTCTAAGCATTTTCTTCCGTTTTTCTTCAATTTAAGGGGCGCGACCCCTCGATTCTTCATCAAGATCATATTCTGGAGCTTTGGAGGTCAGTTTGGTTGGAGAATTCAGCTTGAATTCGCGTCGGACAGAGCTATTTGAGGGTTTCGGTGGTTTTGTGGTCCGAGCGTTGGAATCTCAGCACAACCCATTTCCGACGACCTGAGCCACTTGTAGGGGTTCTCAGGTGAGCTCAGGTCTTCTCCAGATCATCATCGAAGCTCAACAAACTGAGATCGAAGCGTTTGGATTGGAAATTCCCAGTTTGCGCAGTTTGAGCAGAGTTCACTAATCCAATCTGATTTCCACTGATTTGCTGTGCTTAGGGGTTCGAGGCCGGCTCTTGCTTGACGACCAAGAAGAATTTGAGATGAAGAAGAGTTGAGGAGTAGTTTAAATTGGTTAATTTGAGTTTTCTAGCTGTAATCTCATTTCTGAATTTCACGTTCCTGTTTCTGAATTTGTTTTAGCTGCTGTAATCTCGTTTTTGATTAGTTTATATTTAATTAGGGTTCAATCTTTAAGAGAAGTAGTTAGGGAAGTGTTTAGGAACATCTGGTTTCAATTTCAGTTTAATTGTAGCTTTAATTCCTTGCGTGCCATTTTCTTTCCTTGAGTATCAGCCCCTGTTTTGCAGAATTTTCAGCTTCGTTTCTGAGAGTTTTCAGTTTAGCTCCAATTCGATTTAAGTTCAGTTTATTCCCTGCAATTGAAGACAACTTTTAGTGTGTTAATTCATTAGATTCGAATTTGTTTTTCATTCAGTTTCATTTCTGAATTTTTAGCCCTGTACAGCTTGCGTACCAACTCCATTTCCTGCACATGTTGTGTATCAGTTCTTCTCTTGAGCTTTGGAATTTCACATCTCGCTAGATGTAGTTTTATCCTCTTAAATTATACTTTAGTTTGCCTCATTTTCAAGCATTCGAATCCCATTTCTGCAAGTGATTTCCATTACTGCCAATCAAATCATTTCTGCAATGCAGTTCCATTTCTGAATTAGGATAGTTGCTGAATTTTAGTGTTCTTCATTGTGTATCAAACCTCCATTCCTGCAATTCCCAGTTAGCAATTATGAATTTGTATCAGTGAAGATGTGTGGCGGAATTCCCTTGAAATTTGAAGGCAGTAAATTTGTTTGAGTCCGCATCCATTTGCTGCCGCATTCCAATTCTGCATATGGTCTCTAATTTCTGCATTCCTGCCTTAGTTGCTGCATTGGATGTGTTTGAGATTGTTCAACAATTAGCTTCGGAGTTCTTTCAGCTCATGCACAGACAACTTCATTGATAGCTCAGCCTTCCAAGATGAATCAATCAGCTACACATACCTTGCATTTCTGCAATTCGGAAAGACTTGCTGCAATTTACCTTAATTCCTACAGTTTCCGAAGTCTCAGTTGGGTCTGATTTTAGCATCCAAATAAGTCTCTGAATTTTGCAAGACATTTCTGCATTTATACATTTCTGCATACAGCCCTTGCAAGTCCATTTCCGATTTTAGTTTGCTTGAATTGGTTAGAACTTGATTTGAAATTCTTCATTCAATTTCCGAACTTGATCTGAATTGTTTTCCAAATTCTTCATTGCAAGCTTTGTTGTCCAAATTGAAATTGATCGGCATTTGCATCAGCTTAGACACATCAGTTTTCTTTGTTGCTTGCCAAGTTTTCTAAACTTTGATTGCTAAGTTTTCTAAGCATTTCTGGATTGTTGCCTTCAAATCTGAACTCTTCCTTGTGTTCATGCATGGCCTTTCATTAAGAATTTGTGTCAAATGAATTGATTAGCTTTATTCTGAATCGATCAGTTATATTATTGCACTAGTATCAGATTCTTTTTGGCACATCAATTGTTCTCATTTTGGTATCAAGTTGTTAATTCGCTCTCACTTTGTATCAAGTGCAATCTTGGCACGGTTTTGTATTAGTGCGGTTTTAGATTGCTTGCAATTGCCCTTGTCTTGCATTTGATTTTGTTGGTTCATTGCTCGGCATTTGTTTTGCTTTTGAAATCAGAAATCAGTTTCCAAAAAATTGCATTAAGGGGCTTAGATGAGTAAGTGATCCTTTTGGTTGAGCTAATAACTTGCCATCACATTATTTGGTTCACTAGTTTGGTTTCCTCCATTTTAATTGCAATTTCAATTCTAATTGAACCCAAACCCAATCACATTCGAAACCCAAATTCACAAACGACACATAAATACAAGCGCGAATGGAACACGACAACTAGCCCCGAGAAAAATACGACCTGTGGCCCCTATATTACATTTTCATACTTTTGATTGTAAAAGGGTTTCCAGCATTTATTTCATTTATACATTTAAAATCTGATGGTCCCAACTTTCGTGACAATTTAATTTAGTATATCATGGGTCCGTCATTGATTCAATTATTGGTTCAATTGACTCAATAGTTGGTTCAATAGTTAGTTCATTTAGGGGTTCAATAAGTTATTCATTATCTTCGTGATTTGATGAATTTAGATTTGGATTATCAGATTTTGAATTAATTTCCTCATCAAATATTAGGTTTGTTGTTTCTTCAATTTTGTTTGTTTATTTGTTGTAAAGCCTATAGGCCCTACTTGTTGTTGAATATCCTAAGAAGACCCCTGGGGTTGACTTAGACTTGAATTTTCCTAGATAGTCCTTGGTATTTAGAATATGGGCTTTGCATCCAAAGACCCTAAGGTAATGTAGGTTTGGAAGCCTATGGTAGTATAATTCACAAGGTGTTTTATTATGTCGTTTGTTAATTAGGACCCTATTTTGGATGTAGCAAGCTGTACTAATTGCTTCTGCCCAAAATTGGTTAACTAGGTTGAATTCATTGAGCATAGCCCAAGCGACTTCCTGTAGGGTTCTATTTTTTCGTTCTACTATCCCATTTTGCTGGGGGGGAGGGGGGTTCTAGGACACAAAAATTTGTGCATATATCCGTTTATCTTACAAAACTCCTCGAATAGTTGATTCTCAAACTCTCCCCCGTGATCACTCCTAAGTCTTTTGATTTTGGTATCGTTTTGATTTTCAATTAACTTGCAAAAATCACTGAAAGCGTTTAGAGTTTCATCTTTGGTCTTTAGGAACTTAACCCAAGTAAACCTAGAGTAATCATCTATAATTACTAAGCAGTACCTGTTTCCGCTTAGTGACTTGGCTCCATGTGAATCAAATAAGTCAAGGTGCAGGAGCTCAAGTGTGGTTTGAGTTAGGTCTGATTGAATTTATTTGTGATTAGACCTAGTTTGTTTACCTTGGTTACATGATTCACATATTATGTTTTCATGGTTCTTAATTTTAGGTATTTCTTTAATTAGACCAAGTTGGGTGATTTTTAAAATTAATCTCAGATTAGTGTGACCTAATCTCCTATGCCAGAGGTTTGACTCATCTAACTGAGTTAACATGCATTTAGGTACTATGAGTAGGTTTATAGTATAAACATTATTTTTCCTAGTGCCCTTAAGCATGATTTCTGAGTCTTGCAAGTTTCTAATTAGGCAGTTAGAGTTGGTGAAGGTAACCACATAACCAGTATCACACAATTGACTTATGCTAAGCAAGTTGAATTTGAAGTTTTCAAGCAAAAGTACCATTTTAATGACAAAATCATATTTGAGTTCAATGTTACCTGACCCAATCACTTTGAGTGTAGCATTGTTGCCAAATGCTACTGAGCCTAGGTTCTTGAACGTGAGTTTGGTGAATTTCAATTTATCCCCAGTCATGTGTCTGGAGCACCCGCTATCCAACATCCATTGGTCCAAATCTTTATGTTCTTACACATAAAGAGTTTTGTTGATTTGGATCCAATTAGAATTAAGGATATCTTAAATTGATTTTCACAACCTAGTCTGTCTCACCCAATCTAGAGTTATCAATCACGTTAACTTATGAGTTCTTGTGAGACAGGTTTAAGAGTTTTATTTTGAAAGATCATGATTAAATTGAAAAGTTAAATTAATTTTGAAAACAATTGGTTTTGAATTTATTTTTAAAAAATATTTGAACCTAAGATTAACTGAAAATTTATGTTAGATTCAAATTTGACAAAGAATCAATTGAATTTGAATTTCAAAAATTGGCTTCTAGGTCTTGACGAGGCACTAGGCCTTCTTTGGTCGTAGCCTTATTGGATCATCAACCCTTTCCTTGACAAAGCCTTTTAGTGAAATTTCATTTTCAAAATTACTTTTTAAAAAATTCTGGTCAAACTAACTTGGGTCTTGGATCGGTAGCTTCGGCTAGTTTCACCAGTCTAAAGAGACCAAGTAGTTTATACTTGACCTTATTAGAAAAGGCTTCCCTAACGTACTATCATCTCACCGCCACCCAATACTATGTTGTTCAAATTTCGGTTAATTGGTTTAGTCCTTAGTCTAACCAGTCCTAGGTCTAAGCATGGTAAATTATAGAAAATAAATAGACAAGCAATCATGCAATTTAAAACAAGAAAAGAAATTCATTTAACTATAAAAATGGTTTTTAAGTTGGCTCCCCTAGACTAAAGCCACGGTAATGATTAGGCAAGATATGAATCATGTCCTTGGGGATCCAATACTGGTTTGGTCCAGCTTGGTTGTTCAGGCACAGTTTGGGTACCCATGCCTGAACTTTGGGTCTAGACTGATTCAGTATAGCATAATATGACCTTTGTCTAGCCTTGGTTCGATAACCTAACCCGGATCGATTTAGAACGGACTTCTATTTTCCAAGGATCATGTCAAGACCCTTGGAACCCGAAGTGAAACATTCGAAGACTGCTCTAAGGTCCTTGATTTGAGTTTTCAAGAAGGAGTTCTCTTTCTCAAGTTGTTCAACTTGAGTAGAGGTTCCTTCTTGAACCTTCTCAATTAAGGATCTAGAGTCAGCTCCCTTTTTCAGGAGTTTTACTTCCTGTCGAAGGGACTCGATACAGATTTTGGCTTTCGCCAAGTCGCGAGAAAGGTAAGCAATTAATTCTGATAATTGAACTTTAGAAAATCCACTTACAGTGATTTTGCCGTCCTCCGAAAATGTAAGCTTCCCATCATCCGGCTCCGATTCTGATTCAGTCTTGATTTCTTCCAAAGCAGTCAGGGTGAGTAGGTTCGACTGTGGGGCCTCTTCTTCTTCTTCTTCAGTGGAAGACTCGTCCCACGTTGCTTGAAGGGCCTTCTTCCTTCTTATCTTCTTTGTCACCTTCAGATTGGAGCATTCCGTCTTGTAATGACCCTTCTTTTTTGCATTCTAGCAGATCATATTTGGTTTAGTCTTTTCATTTGAAGGTTCAGCTGGCTCTTCCTTTCTTCGGCTGGCTTTCCTTTTGTTGGTCTGATTTTTCAGCTTCTTGTAGTAGTCCCGTGCAAGCCGAACCAGCTTGGGTCGATCCCCTTTGCTGTCTTCTAAGTCTGAGTCAGACTCGGGTGCAGGTTGAGGCTTCTTCTTGGTCATCTTTCCTATTTTGTCTGCAACAAAAGCAATGTCTTTCTCGGCCAGGGTGCAGTTAGTCTACTCATGTAATTCAAGCTCAGAAAATAACTCATCTAATTTGATTTTAGAAAGATCCCTTGAAACTTTGTACGCATCTACCATAGATGCTCACAAAGTATTTCTCGGGAAAGCTTTAAGGGTGTACCTGATTAGGTCACGATTTTCTACCTTGTGACCAATTGAATGTAGACCATTCATTAGCTCCTGGATTCTGGAGTGGAGCTGGGCTGCAGATTCGCTGTCGTTCATCTTGATTGTGTACAACTTGTTTAGCAGTAAGTCCCTCTTGCTGATTCGGATGTCGGAGGTTCCTTCGTGCAACTCAATTAACTTACCCCAGAGTTCCTTTGCACTGTTGAATGGTCCCACCCGGTTTATCTCTTATTTGGTTAGACCACATAGGAGTGTTTGAGTCGCTTTAGCATCAGCCTCGATCTTCCTTTTTAGTGAGGCGTCCCATTCGGTGTAAGGTTGTGGCACTCCTTCAGCATTTCTTGGGATTTCCAGACCAGATTAGATTTTTATCCACATGTCCACTTGAGTTTTCAGGTGGACTTCCATCCGACTATTCCAGTAAGAGAAATCCTCCCCACTGAAGAGTGGTTGTCTGGCTGTACTGAAACCCTCTTGCATGACCATTTAGAAATTACTGAAATGAAACAAAAACAAAAAATGTCCCAAGACTTGGTCATGGATTAGCAGTGCGGGAATAAAATATTTAGAAGAATTTATCGAGTGGTGTTGCACCAATCTTGATTAACGATAAAAACATCGAACGAAAAAGAATTAAAAAGATTTTGTAAAAATCCAAAAATTTCCCAAATTGGTGGTTGCACCAATTTGAGCTACCCCGCTCTGATACCACTTGTTAGATCGAGAAAACATGATAGAGGGGGGGGTGAATATCGTGACAATGTTGCGGATTAAGAAAAGAGAATACGCAGCGGAATTAAAACATACACACACAGAACACAAGTGGTTTTACTTGGTTCGGAGTCACGGTCGGCTCCTACTCGAAGGCCCACGGTCCTTGACTATTTACTGCGGGCAATTCTATATTCGTGCAAAGGTTTACAGAGTATAATACAGAAATTTTGCAGTATGTAAATGACAACACTTTTCGTAACCGACGCCCGGTGTAGATTGTACTTCGTAGCAGAGGGTCGTCGTCGACGCTAGAATCCCGAGATCGGAGTTTGTCAGAGCAGAGCGCTTGAACGAAGAGCGTAAAGGCGTTGGAAAATTGATGTCCTGAAGCCTTGGGGTCAAGCCCCTTTTATAGTGCTCCTAGGGGCGCCTGGGACGCTTATCCCCTTCGAATCGGCTTTGGAGTTGATGGGGGCACCCGGGACATTGGGGGCGCCCTCCTTGACTTGGTCCGCTGGCTTCATATTACTTTGCTTCAATTGCTTTGACCTTGGGTGCCCGGGGCCTCCGAGGCACCCTGCCTAAGGCTGTTTTGATGCACTTCATGATTCCTTTGTTTTGTGTTTTACCTTGGGCACCCGGGACCTCCCGGGCGCCTGGCCTAACTTCCTGCCCTTCTTCTTTGTGGCGTTCTGAGCTACAGAAACACGTTTCCTTGATCCCTGCATTCAAGGTTAGTTCCAAAACAACAAGGCAAGAATATTAGTTGATTTCTACAGCCGTAGCTGTCTTGGTTCTAACTTCGGGTCCCCCAAATGGAGCCCTAGGTCGATCCGACGCTTACTGTTCCCTCGACGGGGAACGCGTCCTCACCTACTCCTCTCAGGAGAGTTTACCTTTTGCCAACCGGCTCCTCCAGTTGGACTTTTACCTAGTAGCCCTTCGCCAGGTGCCTAGCAGTCCTTCGCCAAGTCTTCGATTCCTAGCAGTCCTTCACCAGGTGCCTAGCATCCCTTCGCCAGGTCTTCGATTCCTAGCAGTCCTTCACCAGGTGCCTAGCAGCCCTTCGCCAGGTTTTCGATTCCTGGCAGTCCTTCGCCATGTGCCTAGCAGCCCTTCGCCAGGTCTTCGATTCCTGGCAATCCTTCGCCAGGTGCCTAGTAGCCCTTCGCCAGGTCTTCGATTCCTAGCAGTCCTTCGCCAGGTCTTCGATTCCTAGTAGTTCTTTGCCAGGTGCTTAGCAGCCCTTCGCTAGGTGCCCAGCAGCCCTTCGCCAGGACTTCTTTCTGCACACTCAGTGAACACATTAGACCAAAATAATATCTTAACTCTTGAACCCTTTGCCATTATCAAAACCCAGGTTCGACTTAGGTGCTACCTGCACCAACACTCCGTGTATTTATAAGCATATTTGTATTTTCTTGAGGGTTAATCAATAAAGAAACACCAGAAATATCAAACCAAGAACAAATGAAAGTGTAGAACCCAAGTACCTGTCATCTTGTGCTGCTGAGGATGCCCAAGATGTGAAGACCTGGTCGAGGTGCTAAGGATGCCCGGCTGGGAGCAACCTAAGTTCCAGTTAGGATGTATACTAAAAGTGTTACTTTTATATAGGCATCTACATTTTAAAAGAGAATCACATGATCACTGAATGCATATTTATATTAGTTATTTATGTGCATATTGTCTAATACATTACATTATAGATAACATGGAGTATGGTGTCATACAGAAGATCATGTTATCAGTCCCTTGTAGAGTATAAGTAGAGGCTCATAACCGAGATGGATTTGGACATACAATCAGGATAGTTGTAGTGTAATTTGGTGTTGGTTTATCTTGACCATAGAATTGCACTAGTGCACATTGTGTGTATTGAGCAGGACCCACATAGAGGTGATTCAATTTATACTAACTTTATAATTGAATCAGACCTCAATTATTATGGAGTACATGCTCTTAATCGCGATATAATAACGAGCACATGTACTTAATATTTATTTCTTTGATTTACTAATGGGCGAGATTTATGTGTTAGATCGATAGGCCCGGTAAGTTGGGAAATAATATTATTTACATGGGGTGTTGTTGATTATAGAAGGAAACCGTGTCCTGGTGAGTAGGGTTGATGATGTCCCCTTGAGGAGCTCATAAGGTTGATGATGTTAAATCCTGTAGGTGGACTTGGTCCGACATGATGATAAGGTTGAGTGGTACTACTCATAGAGTTAGATTTAATTAATTAAATTATCAGTAATTTAATTAATTAACGGGCATTCAATATCTTAAACACGGGAAAATATTTGTACTCATAATATGTGGAGCCCATATTTAAGTATGGGGGTTGGTGAGGTAGATCAATAAGGATCCTTTAGTGGAATGGATCTTCATTAATGGATCGAGCCTTGATCCATTAGGTGGCCAAGAACCAACTCCTCCACATGGTCCCTATTGTAGCCCTATATATACCCATGGAGTCATGAGACCAAGGCATCCAATTGATCATCCAACCCTAGAGCCCCTCCTCTCTTCCTCTCTCTCTCCCTTCTCTCTCCTAGGTCAAACCGGCGGCAAGGATGTTCTTCATCTTCCTTTCTTCTTTTCCTCCCTTCTTCTAAACATCTCGGTGGCTGGCAACCACAAGGATAAGGAAGAGTCCTTCTCATCCTTTTGTGGCATGCGGCAAGAAGAATGAGAGGTAAGGGTGGTCGGTTTTAGGAGGAGAAGGTATCTCCTGTGTGGTGTTGGCGCTGCAAGAAAGGAGTTGAGTAGAAGGGTTGGTCGGGTAGGGTTGGTGAAGAAGAGGCGTCTTCTTCTTCTTCTTCTTCTTCTTCTTCATCTTCCTCTTCATCCTTTGGAGCTGGCGCAAGCAAGGAGGTGGCCTCTTTTCATCTTGGCGGCGGCAACCCACAAGGAAGACTAGGGTTTCGGCCATGGAAGAAGGAAGGAGAAGAAAGCTTGGTTTGTGGCCTTGGTGACTTCGATTCATGGTAGATCGTCGCCCACATGACATCCAAGAAGGGGAGGGTCATACAGTAGAAAATCACGAGGTAAACGAGAGGTATATCTTCTCTTTGGCTCCTTTTATTTTGATCTTGCTATTATTTCATGTTGATAATTAATTACATGATAATTATTGTTTGATTAATTGTGATTAATTATCTTGGACCCTGATGATAAACACAAAAACAATGTACTCATTGTCTATTCCGCGGCTAATAGGTTGGACGAGATTGATCGCTAGAAAAACATGTTTGTTCAAGCGGTCGCTCGAATCGGTTAGCACGATGATGAGACGGTCGTTTGGGAAATAGGTCTCCATTCAGATTAAAAAATTTTAATCTATGGACATGGCGAGGTTTCCCATGCGTGACCCAGCATATGCCTAGGAAATCCCAACAATTTGTATTAGAGCCAATGGTTTCCGTTTTTGTATGTTTTGGATTCGGTTATATTTGTGCACATTATCATGTATTTTATTTTGCCAGATAATAGTAGGATGTGCATAGGCTAACTCTTTGGTTGCAGGCACGAGATCGGACTATTATGGCTAAATATGTGTGTATGTGATTTGTTGTGCATGTATATAATATTATTTGAATCCTCAGGATTGACGAGGCTAAATTTTGTATTTGATTTTTGTAATTAAATATGGCACTTGTTTAGTCGCACTTTTTTATTTACTTTCGATCTAGATTTGATATACACTCCTTTGTGGCATATAGGATCGATGGATGTAAATTAAATAGCATTTTATCTCGGCTCGGAGAACCCCTTCATGGATCTTGCGCATGGTGATAGGAGGTGGAGACGAGGTGGCGACACGACTGGAGGCATATTGAAGACTAAAGCCATAATAGTTGGAAAAATTAGTTTCTTTCTTATTTATTGCTTTTAGTTTATATGCTTGTCGTGCATGTATGAAAATTCCTCAATTATAAATAACTAAGTGGGAGAGGGACTCTAAAAGTCCCATGGCCTCCATTACTAATTTGACATGTGATGTGAACAAGCTTGTGCATTGGCTTTGAGTGCCTTCCTCTATATCGGATGAGCTTGTTTTGTGGATCACTAGGTCAGATATGATTATAGGAAATTATTGAGGAGTGTGTGATTTTCCTCATCGGACGACACATAATCCGAAATAATTTTCTTAGTATTGTGTAATGGTAAACACTTAGATGCAAATAATAGTATCTTCCCCATCGGTGTCACTGCTATTATTTGTAGGGCCGAAGAGGAACCAACTATTAAATTTTATTTGTCAAAAAGTTAGGTTAACAAGATAATAAAATTAATGGGTAAAATCTCCTCTTACAAATGTAGAATTTGTATACGTCCACACTATCATGGCATACGATATTCTCGGTGTTTTGAGGTGTTGGTTAATTTTAAAATTTATTGTTTAAGGAATAAATATTTTTTGAAATCTAAAGTTTGTGATCATTGTGATTCTCAGGAAATTTCAAAATGACCTTCAACCCACTAGCTGTAATGCTTAAAGAAAATAAACTTACGGGCCCTAATTACATAGATTGGAAACGAAACTTGGACATTGTCCTAACTGCTGAGGAGTACAAGTTTTTACTATTTGAATTTTGTCCTGAAAAACCTAGCGAGAATTCTGGTGAAGAGGAGAATGAACGCTATAAGAAGTGGATTAAAGCAGATGAGATGGCGCGGTGTTACATTTTGGCTTCTATGTCAAATGTTTTTCAACATTAGCATCAGGCTTTTTCCACTGCTTATGATATGATGTTCAATCTCAAAGAACTCTTCAGACATCAGAATCAGGTCGCTAGGCAGGAGGCAATGAGGAACTTGATGACGACCACCATGATTGAGAGGACACCCGTGAGGGATCATGTCCTTAAGATGATGGCACATCTTAATGTGATGGGAGTCCTTGGAACAGAGATCGATGAGGAAACCCAGGTCAATATCATTCTCCAGTATCTGCCTAGGAGTTTTGAGCAGTTTCGCCTGAACTACAATATGAACAAGCGTACATATTCATTGGCGAAACTTCTGACAGAACTCCAGGTGGTAGAGGGGCTTTTTCATCAGAGTGCTCATGCCTTGGTTGCTTAGAGGGTTTCTACTTCTAAGCCGAAAGGATAGAAGAAGAAGAAGAAGAAACAAGGTGTGGAAAAGAAGGTGGTAGGATCTCAGGGACCTCAGGCTGGCATGAAGAAGCCGAAAGGCAAGTGCTTCACGTGCAAGCAGACTGGACACTAGAAGGCAGACTGTCCCCGTTGTCAAGATAAAACTATATCTTTTTGTTTAATTATAGAAACATACTTAGCGGTGTTATCTACCGGTACCTGGTATGTAGATACAGGAGCCACTGATCATGTCTGCAATTCCTTGCAGGGGTTCCAGGAAACCTGACAATTAGCTGATGGAGAGATTACCATCTACATGGGTAATGCTACGGAGGTGGCGGCTATTGCAGTGGGAGACGTCTATTTATCTTTTGAGAGGAATAAATGTTTGGTTTTGAGAAATTGCCTTTATGTACCTACTTTTAGAAAAAAAAACCTTGTTTCAGTTTCTAAATTAATAAAGGATGGGTATTCTATTTCTTTTAATGATAGCGTTGTTATAAAAAGGAATAGAGAGATTATCTTTCTGGTATAATGGTTGGCAATTTGTACATTCTTAAACCAAAATCTCCCACGATGTAAATAGAAGTAAATAACTCATGTCTAACCATAAGAGAAAAGAACTTTCGATAATGAACCAAATATATCTTTGGCATCTAAGACTTTGTCATATTAACCTTAGTAGGATTCAAAGGTTGATAGCCGATGGGCCCTTGGGTTCATTGGTGGTGGAAGTCTTCCCAACCTATGAATCTTGCTTGGAAGGTAAGATGACCAAGAGGCCTTTCAAGGCCAAGGGGTATAGAACTAAAGATGTGTTGGAATTGGTTCATTCTGATTTGTGTGGTCCTATGTCTATCCAGGCTAGAGGTGGTTTTGAATATTTCATCTCTTTCATAGACGATTATTCAAGGTATGGATACGTTTACTTGATGCATCGCAAGTCTGAATGCTTTGATAAGTTCAAAGAATTCAAGGCTGATGTGGAGAAACGTCAAGGTAACAATATTAAGACACTACGATCAGATCATGGTGGAGAATACCTCTTGGGAGAGATTAGGACTTACTTGTCAGAGGATGGGATTCAATCCCAATTGTCTGCACCCGGTACACCCTAACAGAACAGTGTAGTAGAGAGAAAGAATAGGACTCTTATGGAGATGGTTAGATTGATGATGAGTTACTCTAAGTTGTCAGATTCGTTCTGGGGATATGCTCTGGAAACGACAGTATACATACTGAACTTGGTACCATCTAAGTTAGTTCCCTCTACTCCAACAGAATTGAGGATTGGGTGAAAGCCTAGTCTAAGACATATTTGAATTTGGGGTAGTCCAGCACATGTGCTGAAGGGAGATGCTGATAAGTTGGAATCTCGTACAAAAGTACGCTTGTTGGTAGGCTATCCCAGAGGAACGAAAGGTGGTTTGTTCTATACTCCTAAAGATCAGAGGATGATCATTAGCACGAATGCCCGATTTTTAGAGGAAGACTATGTGATAAACCACAAGCCCATGAGTAGGATTATTCTTGATGAAATTAGAGGGAAAGTTCCAACCTCAGTACCAACGGTACAAGAGGACATACCACAAGTCACTGCACCGCGTGTCGTAGAGGATACACAAGTAGTACCTCATTGTAGTGGTTGTTAGACAACCTGAGAGATTCATGTTCTTGGGAGAGTCTTCGGACTTGGTCCCTGGTGAACAAGAACCTGATCCTTGGACCTATGACGAGGCACTCTAAGATAGAGATGTGGTATCTTGGCAAAGGGCGATAAATTCTGAGATCGAATCTATGGATTCTAATCACGTATACTATGCTTCGGCTGTAGGAAGCCTCATGTATACTATGCTATGTGTTGGGTTTTAGGCCCTTGGATGGTGCGCATGGAATCTATCCGTTGTCGTGTCCTCGGATTAAAATTTCATTAATTGAAATTAATCCGGACACAAAAGAAACTTCCAAGCGACCGTTTCGTTGTCGTGCTAACGACTTGAGCGATCGCTTGAACAAAACTTGTTGTTCAAGCAATTTGACTCTTCTAGTCGGATAACCGCGGAAAAGACAACGATGTAAGATCGCCGGTTTTTATGTTTACAATCGGGGTCCAAGTTAATTAACAAATAAGTAACTATATTGACAAGGCAAGAAATAAAGAACAAGAATAAGAATTGAACAAAAACAAAACTTGTACCTCTTAATCTTCTATTGTATGACCTCCCTCCTCTAGGGCATCGTGTGGGCAACGATCTACCAAGAGTTGAAACTGCATAGACCAGTCTTCTCTTCTCTCTTACTTGCACCAACCTCCAAGAGGAAAGACCCTCTTCTCTTCTTTGTCGCCGGCCACCACCACCTTCTCCTTCTTTGTGCCGCCATCCACCAAGGAGGAATCACCTCCAAGATTGCGTCACCGCTTGAGAAGGAAAAGGAAGAATCAAGAGAAGAGGAAGCTCTCTTCCTCTTCTTTGTGTTGCCGCCAAAACCCTAGGGAGAGGGGAGAGGGTCGCCAGCCAAGAGAGAACAAAGGAAAAAAACAAGGAAGAGATTAAACCGAAGCTTTATAAACCAAAGAAGTTATTATTTTGGGTCTAGGCTTCATGAGATATTTACAGGCTACAATAGGGACCATGAGGAGGAGTTGATTCTTGGCCACCTAACGGATTTTTTTAGCCACAAAAATTTTTGGTTTAGCTACAAAAATTTTTAGCCACAAAACAGGATCCGATAATAATGATCCAATCCACTAAAGGATCATTATTGAATTACCTCACCAACCCCCATAATAAAATATGGGCTCCAATATATTATTTATATAAAATTCTGCCCGTGTTTAAGATATCGCATATTCGTTAATTAATTAATTAATCTGAAAATTAATTAATTAACTTCTAACTCCATGAGTAGTACCACTCAACCTTATTATCATGTCGGCCAAGTCCACCTGCAGGGTTTACATGATAAACATTATGAGCTCCTCAAGGGGGCATCATCATCCTAAAATAGGACACGGTTTCATCCTATAATCAACGACATACCATGCAAGTAATACTATTTCCCAATTTACCAAGCCTATCGATTTAATGAATAAATCTTATCCACTGGTAAATCAAAGAAATAAATACTAAGTACATGTGCCCGTTATTATATCGGGATTAAGAGCATGTACAAAATAATATCTTGAGGTTTGATTCAATTATATAGTCAGTATAAATTAAATCACCTCAAAGTTGGTCTGCTCAATACACTCAGAGTGAACTAGTGTAACTCTATGGTCAAGACAAATCATATCAAATTATACTACAACCATGCAATCATGATCATGTGATTCTTATTCTAAAATGCAGATGTTCATACAAAAAGGCTAGTCTCTTAGTATACATCCTAACACTATGTACGAGACCGGATATCTGCTTTGCCGTGGGCATGGTTAGCAGATATCAGAGCAACCCTGGATAGGGACATTGGACTGCGGTAAATCATATACTGAAGTACCTAAGAAGGACTAGGGATTATATGTTAGTTTACCAGACAGACCAATTACTCCCTGTGGGTTATACGGATTCAGACTTCCAATCAGATATGGACAAAAGTAAGTCTACCTCGGGGTATGTGTTTACTTTAGGAGGTAGAGTCATAGTATGGAGGAGTGTCAAGCAGAAATGCGTGGCGGACTCCACCATGGAAGCTGCGTATGTGGCAACCTCTGAGGTATCCAAAGAAGTTGTATAGCTCAGGAACTTCATGATGGACTTGGATGTGATTCCTGGTTTGCCCAGAGCTATCACAATTTATTGTGATAACAGTAGTGCAGTTACAAACTCGAAGGAACCATGAGCCCATAAGGCGAGTAAACACATAGAGCGCATGTACCACCTAATACAAGAGATCGTAAAGCGAGGAGAAGTTGTTGTCGCCAAGATTGCATCAGAGGACATTGTGGAGTATATGGGAGTATATGGGAGTATATGGGAGTCAGATGTATGAATCCTTTCACTAAGGCCCTTCCAACGAAAGCTTTTGATAGACATGTGGAGTATATGGGAGTCAGATGTATGATATTGTGAGGACAGCAGAGTCTTTTAGTATATGTGGGAGATTATTAGAATATATAGTAAAAGCCTTGCTTTTATATAGACATCTAAATTTTGAAAGAGAATCACATGATCACTGATTTCATATTTCTATTAGTTATTTATGTGCATATTGTCTAATACTTTATATTTTAGATAACATGGTGTGTGGTGTCACACAGAAGATCATGTTATCAGTCCCTTGTAGAGTATAAGTAGAGGCTCACAACCGAGATGAATTTGGACAAACCATCAGGATGGTTGTAGTGTAATTTGGTATTGGTTTATCTTGATCATAGAATTGCACTAGTGCACTTTGTATGTATTGAACAGGACTGACATAGAAGTGATTCAATTTATACTGACTTTATAATTGAATCAGGCTTCAGTTATTATGGAGTACATGCTCTTAATCCCGATATAATAACGGGCACATGTACTTAATATTTATTTCTTTGGTTTACCAAAGGGTAAGCTTTATGTGTTAGATCGATAGGCCCGGTAAGTTGGAAAATAATATTATTTATATGGTGTGCCATTAATTATAGAAGAAAATCATATCCTGGTGTGTCGGGTTGATTATGTCCCCTTGAGGAGCTCATAAGGTTGATGATGTTAAATCCTGTAGGTGGACTTGGTCCGACATGATGATAAGGTTGAGTTGTACTACTCATGGAGTTAGATGTTAATTAATTAAATTATTAGTAATTTAATTAATTAAAGGGCATTCAATATCTTAAACACAAGCAGATACTTGTACTTATAATATGTGGAGCCCAGATTTAAGTATATGGGGGTTGGTGAGGTAGATCAATAAGGATCCTTTAGTAGAATGAATCTTCATTAATGGATTGGGCCTTGATCTATTAGGCGGCCAAGACCCAACTCCTCCTCATGGTCCCTATTGTAGCCCTATATATACCCATGGAGTCATGAGACTAAGGCATCCAATTGATCATCCAACCCTAGAGCCCCTCCACTATTCCTCTCTCTCTCCCTTCTCTCTCCTAGGTCAAGCCGGCGGCAAGGAAGTTCTTCATCTTCCTTTCTGTTGGTGCAGAATGCACCCAAGTCAAACCTGGGTTTTGATATTGGCAAAAGGGTTCAAAAGTTAAGGGTTAGTTGTTGTCTAACAAGCTTCTTGAGTGTACAGGAAAAGCCCTAGCGAAGGAATGCTAGGCACTGGCGTAGGACTGCCAGACAGGAAAAGCCCTAGCGAAAGAATGCTAGGCACTGGCGAAGGACTGCCAGACAGGAAAAGCCCTAGCGAAGGAATGCTAGGCACTGGTGAAGGACTGCCAGACAGGAGAAGCCCTAGCAAAGGACTGCTAGGCTGGCGAAGGACTGCCAGAAGCTAAGCACCAAGCGAAGGGCAGCTTGGTAACTCAAGACCTGGCGAAGGACTGCCGGGCAAAAGTCCAACTGGAGGATCCGGTTGGTACCAGGTAAACTCTCCCGAGAGGAGTAGGTGAGGACGCGTTCCCCTTGAGAGAACATTAGGCGTCGGTTCGACCTAGGGCTCCATTTTGGAGACCAAAGTCAGAACCAAGACAGCTAAGGCTGTATAAAATAATTATTGTTTTATTGTGTTTTGGACTAACCCTTGATGCAGGACCAAAGGAACGTGTGTCTGCAACTCAGAGAGCCTCAAAGGAGTGAGGCAACAGCTGAGCAAGGCGCCCTGAGTGTCCAGGGCGCCCTCAAGGTGAATCAGAACCAAGCGAAGCAAAATAGGCTTCAGCTGCTTACTGGGCAAGGCGCCCTCAGCAGCGAAGGCGCCTTCGTCAGTGAAGGCGCCTTCAGCAGCCAAGGCGCCTCCAGCTCACTCTGCGAAGCCTCAGCTTTATCCATAGCCGATTCTTCTGCGCGGAAAAAGTCAGCCAAGGCGCCCTCTGCGACCAGGGCGCCCCAGAGGTCAAACCTCATCCCTATTCCGGTGCGATAAGGCTTGACCGAGCGAAGCACGGATCGGGTGACACGTGGCAGGGCGCCCTCGACGACCAGGGCGCCCCTAGGTGCTATAAATAGCACCGCTCGACCCCTAGCTTCAACACAGCTTTCATTCAACGCATCCAAACGCTCTGACGACCGCGCTCTGCTCCGGAAACTTCCCGACTCAAGAACGAAGCGCCGTCAACCTCCCACTGCACCGAAACTCGATCTACACCGGGAGTTGGTAAAACAAAGTGTATATTTCTATTTACAGTAATTTTGTAATCTCACTTTGTAACCGTTTTGCGCACTATAGAATTGCCCAAAGTAAACGGTCAACGACCGTGGGCCTTGGAGTAGGAGTCGACCCAGGCTCCGAACCAAGTAAAATCTTGGTGTTTGCGTTGTTTGTTTTTATTCCGCCGCGCACTTACTCTTTCTTTTAAATCCGAACATTTACCGATATTCACCCCCCCCCCTCTATCGGTCTTTCTCGATCCAACACTTTCTTCTTTTCCTCCCTTCTTTTAAACCTCTCGGTGGCCAGCAATCACAAGGACAAGGAAGAGTTCTTCTCATCCTTTTGTGGCATGCGGCAAGAAGAATGAGAGGAATGGGTGTCCGATTATAGGAGGAGAAGGTATCTCCCGTGTGGTGTTGGCGCCGCAAGCAAGGAGTTGAGGAGAAGGGTTGGTCGGGTAAGGTTGGGGAAGAAGAGGCTTCTTCTCTTCTTCATCTTCATCTTCCTCTTCATCCTTTGGAGCCGGCGCAAGCAAGGAGGTGGCCTCTTTTCATCTTGGTCGACAGCAACCCACAAGGAAGACTAGGGTTTCGGCCAAGGAAGAAGGAAGGAGAAGAAAGCTTGGTTATGGCCTTGGTGACTTCGATTCTTGGTAGATCGTCGCCCACATGACATCTAAGAAGGGGAGGGTCATATAGTAGAAGATCACGAGGTAAACAAGAGGTATATCTTCTCTTTGGCTCCTTTGATTTTGATCTTGCTATTATTTCATGTTGATAATTAATTACATGATAATTATTGTTTGATTAATTGTGATTAATTATCTTGGACCCCGATGATAAACACAAAAACAATGTGATCCACTCATCGTCTATTACGCGGTTAATAGGTTGGATGAGATTGATCTCTAGAACAACATGTTTGTTCAAGCGGTCGCTCGAATCGGTTAGCACGATGATGAGACGGTCATTTGGGAAATAGGTCTCCATTCGAATTGAACAATTTTAATCTGTGGACATGGAGAGGTTTCCCATGCACGACCTGGCATCTGCCTAGGAAATTCCAACAATTCCTACCATCTTGTGGTGCCGAGGATGCCCAAGATGTGTAAACTTGGCCGAGGTGCTGAGGATGCCTAGACGGGAGCAGTCCAAGCTCCTGCCATCTTGTGGTGTCGAGGATGCCCAAGATGTGAAGACCTGGCCGAGGTGCTGAGGATGCCTGACCGAGAGCTGCCCAAGTTCCTCCCATCTGTGGTGCCGAGAATGCCTAAGATGTGTAGACCTAGTCGAGGTGTTGAGGATTCCTGGATGGGAGCAGTCCAAGCTCCTGCCATCTTGTATTGTCGAAGATGCCTGTGCCGAGGATGACTAAGATGTGTAGACTTGGCTGAGGTACTGAGGATGCCTAGCCCAGAGCAGCCCATGCTCCTACCATCTTGTGGTGTCGAGGATGCCCAAGATGTGTAGACCTAGCCGAGGTGCTGAGGATGCCCGACCGAGAGAAACCCAAGTTCCTACCATCTTGTAGTGCAGAAGATGCCCAAGATGTGTAGAGCCCAGCCGGGAGCAACCCATGCTCCTACCATCTTGTGGTGTCGAGGATTCCCAAGATGTGTAGACATAGCCGAGGTGTTGAGGATGCCTGACCGAGAGCAGCCCAAGTTCCTACAATCTTGTAGTGCCAAAGATGCCCAAGATGTGTAGAGGCACTGAGGATGCCGGGATGGGAGCAATCTAAGCTCCTGTCATCTTGTGGTGTTGAGGATGCCCATGCCGATGATGCCCAAGATGTGTAGATTTGGATAAGGTACTGAGGACGCCCGGCCGGGAGCAACCCAAGCTCCTACCATCTTGTGGTGCCGAGGATACCTAAGATGTGTAGACCTAGCCGAGATGCTAAGGATGCCCAACCGAGAGTAGCCCAAGTTCCTACCATCTTATGTTGCCGAGGATGCTCAAGATGTGTAGACCTAGCCGAGGTGCTGAGGATGCCCGACTGGGAGCAGCACAAGTTCTTGCCATCTTATGGTGTTAAAGATTCCCATGATGTGTAGACTTGGCCGAGGTACTGAAGATGCTCGACCATGAGCAATCCAAGATCCTACCATCTTGTGGTGCCGAGGATGCCCATGATGTGTAGGCCTGGCTGAGATGCTGAGGATGCCCAGCCGGGAGCAGTCCATGACCATACCATCTTGTGGTGTCGAGTATGTACAAGATGCATAGACCTGGCCGAGGTGCTTAGGATGCCCGATCGGGAGCCGTTTAAGCCCCTACCATCTTGTGGTGCCAAAGATGCCCAAGATGTGTAGACCTGACCAAGGTGCTGAGGATGCCCGGCTAGAAGCAGCCCGAGCTCATACTATCCCGGGGTGCTAAGATCAGCCCGAGCTCTTATAATTCGCTTGGGGAGCCAAGGAAGGCCTGGGTTGTGACACATGAGGAGACATTTGCCTAGGCAGGTGAAGTCAAGATCTATTCTTTCCGGCATAGGAGGGTGAGAATGCACCAAGTACCTGTCTTCCCCTTATATCAAACTAAAAGATTTTATAGTTTCAATGAATTTTATAAGAAGTCAAGATGAGGCAAGATACAACACAAAATATTGCCCATATGTTATAAAATGCAAAGCAGGATGCGGAGAGCCTGGTAACTCCATTCCAAAAAATTAGGTTTTGCATGCCCGAAAGCCTCCTGGTACAAAAAAAAATAACAAACTACTACAGCTCCTTCTCCTCCGCCGATAGCTCTTTCTAGACTCGACCAACACTGAGGAAACCTAGGTCAACATTCGGCTTCAATACATGGGCTCACTGGAGTTGCTGGATGGCTCCATGGAAGCCTTGCTTGAGCCGCTTTAGCACTTGTCTAACCAGAATATTGCCGAATTCCTCAGATTGGAGGAATTTTGCCTTGAAAGTCACCTTTGCCTCCAACTGTCGGGACTCCTCGCTAGTTTTGTAATTTTTCAGTTCTTCAAGAGCTCGATCCCGATCAGTCTTCAGCCCAACCACTTCAGACGATGCCTGGTCATGGGCTGCCAGCTCTTCCTCAAGCTGCTCTTTAGTGGTTGAGAGGCGTGACTTAGGTCGGTCGAGGCTCTCCTGCAAGTCAGAGGTGTAAGAAGCAACGGCGTGTATCTCTGTTTCCTTTTTAGCTTGCTGGTCCACCTGCTCTTTAATTTGGCCATTAAGCGCCTCGGTCGACGACTCCAAGAGATGGACGTCTTCTAGCAGTTTCATCTCCCAATCTTGGAGTCTCCCTTTCTCCTAATTCAGTTGACTCACTTCTGCTGAGAGGGTTGTTGCTCTCTCTGACAAAAGATGTTCCCCATGTTGGACACTATGGAGAGATGACTCAGAGGCAAGAGGTTGTCCATACTGTGGTCCAGTCAGGCTCGCAGGCCTCTGCTAACTTCCACCTGCATCTGGCCTTCCTAACGGGCTCGATAAACTTCCGCCTCTAGTTCCACCACTTGTTGGCGCAGGGCTTCAATCACCTGCTCGAGAAGCATTTGACGGTCCAAAATAAGGTGTTAGGACCGAAAGGAATTTAGATATCACCACAATAATATGATATTGTCCACTTTGGGCCTAAGCTCTCATGGTTTTGCTCTTGGGCTCTCCCAAAAGGCCTCATGCTAATGGAGATATCTTTTTTCCTTATAAGCCTATGATCTTTCCCATGTGTTTTCAATGTGGAACTATGTTTGTAACTTTGCAACCCCAACAATCCTCCCCTCAAACAAGGATCATAAGCCCCCCTTCAAACGGAAACCCTTTCCGTTTGATGTCCGATCCTCAACCTACTAGGACTTGTTGCCCCTCGGTCCACCCGACCTACTAGGACTTCACCGCAGAGCCGCAACTAGGACTTCTCTACCTGGTATCTGGTCCTCTTGATCAAGACATGGGAGCCCACACATCCTTTATTCAAGGCTTAACTCACATGGCTAGATCTGGATCATGACTCTAGCTCGTGCTCCTTCCTGTGGTTAGTTCGGTGATGAGTGACCTGACTCGGATACCAATTGTTAAGACCAAAAGGAATTTAGATATCTCCACAATGGTATGATGTTGTCCACTTTGGACCTAAGCCCTCATGGTTTTGCTCTTAGGTTCTCCCAAAAGACCTCATGCGAATGGAGATATCTATTTTCCTTATAAGCCTATAATCTTTCCCATATGTTTTTGATGTGGGACTATGTTTGCAACCTTGCAACTCCAACAGAAGGAACTCAGAAGTAGCCTAACACAAGAAATAGCAAGGGTCAGAGAAGAGAATAAAAATAATAAGAACGGATAAAGGGAATTATACCTTCAAAAGTGACCCACATAGACTAGCGATTACCCCAGCCGAAGTCATTCCTCTGAGGGAAGCAAGATGTTCTTTGGTCCGCTCCCTCATGGCCCCCGGCTCCTCGGAGAAGGTATACCAGAAGTAGCTCTAGAGTGGCATGGGGGAGAGGCATGAAACATGTCACTTCGAAGGGTACGATAGAGGGGCCTGGAGCACCGTCGTTGGTGCTGGAGGATACCTCCTCGGAAGGGTGGCCCCCGTATGACTGCTCCTTAATATGTACATGTCGGGGTCCCAATGTGGCCACCTTCTTAGCCGCCTGTACCATCCAGCTTAGACGGGTACTCGTGAATTCTGGTTCTTCAGATCTCGCCCTCGTGCCTTTGGGGCTGCCCCGGGAGCTGGGAACTCAGGGTGAAGGAGGAAGAGAATGAACCTCCCCAGCAGGTGGCTCGACCTCATCCCCGGACTCCGCAATAGCTAGTGATGCCCTCCGATAACGTTTGGAGAGAGGGACGACGTCCTCCTCCTTCTCAAGAGTAGAGAGAGAAACCTGAGCCAAGGGGGTTCAAGGAGCAGAAAACAGACTGGGAAAAACTTTAGACTCTCCCCCTTCAGAATAGGAAATGCATTAGGTAGTTATTGGCTGTAACGTATGATAATAATGGACTTAATGGTCATGATGGCCATTACTGGCCTTCTTGAAAGGAGAATAGCTGCTAAACAATGGAGGACCATTAAATGTGGGGGGAGGTGGAGGCATTGGAAGGGGAGACATCGAGTATATAAGGTGCTTCGGCACCCAGGTGATGGCTCTTGGTCACGGTGAAAACTAAACTCTAATACTTTTTCTCGTTTGCTCCCTGCTAAAGAGATCTCTGACTTGAGCATCGGAGAGAGCTCCACCAGATCTCCTTCCGGTGTATCCCCTTTACGCTCTTGCTAATTTCACAGGTGTCGGTGTTCTCCCTCTCCGTCGTCACCTCAGGCTACGCTTCAGTGATTCGCCATCCTCATCGTTCACTTCCAGAACAAACAAGGATCAAGAAAAAGGATCAAGATGGAACAAGCACACAAACCTCAAAGCGATGTGGAGCGAGTCATTATCCTTAGAGTCCAAGCTCGAGAAGTATACTGGACTAGCACTAATAGCTAGTCATCAAGCTGCGAACATCATGAATGGGGAGCGACTTCAGAGGAAAACAATGATGGAGGGGGAAACTCAAACTACGAGTGTGAAACAGTAAATGAGGTGTGTCACAGTAAATGAGGTGCGTCTTCTACCTTCTCACCAACTTTATCATGGTATCAAACTTATGTCTAGATCGTTATACAAACTTACATCTAAGTATATTAAATTAAAAAAAGAATAATATGGATTTGAAAACTATCTTACCTAAAGCATGTTGATTAGAAGATTTTGATAAAATTAAAAATTAAAAATCTAAATTAAAAGAGTTAGTGGAAACATAAAATTAGAAATATCAAGAAAACCTATTTAGTCAAATTTCATTCACTTTAGAAATTATGCAGTACTTAAGAAATCATATGGATTAAATTATAAAAATATTTAGTTATGACCTGTTATATTTTTTTTTTTTTTTGCTAAAAATTATACAAGCTAGAATTTAATAAATTTTTTTATTGCTAGAAATTTTATAGTTATTTGAAAATGATCTTTCAAAAGCATTTTAACTAGATTTAATTCATTTTAAATTTTTTTGAGATAGATACAAATGTTATCTGCACACTAAAAAAATCAAAAAAAAATTAACCGTTAAACAAATTTTTATGAATCTTTTTATAAAAATTAAAATTTAAAATTTAAAAATATTTTGGAGATTAATTTTGGAAAATCAAATTGTTGGCGGTTGTATTTGTAAGTAAACCAGGCTGGTTTTGATGTAGTCAACCGAGTCAAGTTAGGTCCTGTTGCTTTTTAATTCCTCTGTCTAAGTGTGCAGGAGCTTAGGAGCACAGGAAGTCGAGCGGAAGACGCAGCGGTCGATAAGGATGGCACGAGAAGAGAGCCGACGGGCTCGGTGCATCCGAGGGACGTGTAGTTCTGCTGAAGAGTACGCCGGTGGAGCGAGAAGTATGCGTGCGACATCGGACGGACGAGAAGTCAGGAGGAAGCTCGCTCGAGGAGAAGCCCAGAGGAGGATTCGGGTAAGCCAATCTCTGGAAGGTCCAAAAATCACCCAAGAAGACCCGCTAGAGACTAGTCAGCAAGTTGTTGACCAAAAGTCATTCGACCGCCCCTATGCCCGGCGCTCAAGAGCCAATTTCTATCCGCCAGTTAGCTATTTATGAATGTTGCGCTTTGGATAACCCTCAAGACACGTGTCAAGCGCCCTCAAGCACTTGGCACGCCTATAGTGTCACGTCAGTAATCGGATAGAATTGACCGGGGTTATAAATAGAACCCCATAGCTCAGTTCCAGATCATTCATACAACTGATTCACAGCAAACAATTTTCTTTGTAATTTTCCATTCTTTTTCTAAACTTTTATTTTGTAAGAGGCTTCTCCTCCTGGAGGAGTGTGTTCAGGAGATCTATGCTATACTTGTCTTGGATTAGCAATCATCTTAGTTGCAACCAAGTAAACATCTGTGTGTCTCTTTTTCTGTTATAGTTTTTCTATTAATGTTTGCTTTATTTTAAACTAATCAACATCTTTATTTAAGATAAACAAAAGATAGTAGTTTTTATTTTCAGGGGCAATTCACCACCCTCTTGCCAACCTTTGATCACCGTTAATTGGTATCAGAGCCAAGACTCTCCAGAAGGACCAATTGTCGTCTGAAGCAACAATAAAATGGTCGAACCGGTCATCTACCCGCTAAAGTTTGAGGGAGAGTTCGCAAGTTGGAAGCGCAAGATGCAAATTTTTTTTAAAATTGATTTTGATTTAATTTTAATTATGAAAAATAGTTTTGTAGCTCCCAAGGACGCCGATGACATACCCAAAGACGAAAGCCTGTGGACAAAGGAGGAAAGTAGAATACCATCTGTTGACCGTACTACCTGCACAAGAAGTCAACTGAATCGGGAACTACCGATCTACAAAGGAACTTTGGGAAAAGTACGAAGGTACCTCCGAAGCTAAACTAGCAAAAAGGGGCCTACTTTGGAATTAGCTCAGCAGCCTCCGACTAAAAGAAGGAGAGTCAGTAGCTCAACTACACGCTAAACTTAAGGAGCTAATGACGGAACTCAGCAATCTCAAAGAGTTGGTAAGCAATTGGGACGCGCAAAAGTACGCATTGAACGCCTTCCCGAGGACCCCAAACTAGACATCAATAATCGATGCCTACTACATCTCTAAGAATCTTGAAGTAAGTACCTTAAAGAAACTTTTTTTGACTTTAGAACTTCACGAATCTAGATGTGCAGGAAAATGTAAAACAGTAACATCGCCCTACGCATGAGAAGAATCCAACATGAAGAGGAATCTTCAGAAAATGAAGAAAGCGCAGCGTATATGTTTAAAAAGTTATCTAAATATTCCAAAATTAAAAAATTAATAAAGTGTAGGGTAAGAAACAAAGAAAAATTCACTTCTACAACTACAACGAAGAGAGACACGTCAAGGAAAACTTCCCCAAATGGAAGAACAAAGGAAAAGGCGCAACAAAGGCAAACGTTCACAACCTAAAGGTGACATGGGATGAGTCTTCATCGGAAGATTCTGATCTCGAGGAACACGCCGGACTTGCACTGATGACTTCACACCAAGAAGATGAGAGCATCGATGAAGGGAGAGCCATGTTAGAAGATAGCAGCGACGAAGGGAGAGCTTCAGACTTCAAGTAACTGAGGTATGTCTTCTACCTCCTGACCAATTATATTTTGATATTAATCAAATGGCAAAATTCATGTCTAAATTAAAAAATAAAAATATAGAATTAAAAAGAAAATTATCTGTTTCATGCCCATTAGAAATGTATGATGAGTTAAAATGTGAAAATAAAAATTTGAAAGTTCAAATTGAAAAATTACAAAATAACTATGCATGTTCAAATTATTCTCGAAATTCAAAAATTAGATATTATGGTAAACTTAAATGGTATTTTAAATTTTACAAAAGTCAAATTGTAAAAATTCCTAGGACTTATATTCCATCTAAATTTTTGGTTAATCCAATAGGAAAGAACATATATTGGGTCCCTAAATCAGTCTTAAACTGTTAAGGTTTTCTTTTGAGATTTTTTTTGTAATTAATATTTGATCTAATTAATATTTTTCATATATATTATTTACAGAAAAATTAGTTTAAGATTTTTCAATGATACAAATTATATTGTTCTATCCATAGAAAATTTTTTAGAATTTTTAACAAACAAACAGATTTATTATAAATTTTTGTTCAAAAATATGTTTTTAAATTTTAAAAATACTTAAAATATTAATTTTATAGAATCCATTTTTTTGGGATCTGAAGATTATCTTCTAAGTCTTTTTAGAAAATTATTTTCTCTTTGATAATTTTTTTGAAGATAAGTCTATCAACATTCTAACTTGAATAAAAAATTGATAAATTTTTGAATCAAAATTAGACTTTATAATTTGAAAAATTAATTTTCAATCAAAATTTAAAAAATTGAATATTTTAAAAACTAATTATTGTGTTAGAAATCTTTTTCAAAAGTTTCGAAAAGATTGGGTATTGGATTAATTTTTTATATATTCTTATAAGTATTCTCCTTAACATTTTTTTTGATGCGATCAAAGGGGGAGACATATGATTAAGTTAAGGGGTAGGCTTAATTTCAAAATTTTTGTTGCTTTCACTATCATATATTTATTTCTATTTTTTATGCACATAAAAAAAGGAGAGATTGTAAGTACTCTAGGTTAATTTTGATTTGGTCAATGGAGTCAAGTTAGGTCCTGTTGGTTTTTAATCCTTGTGTCTAAGTGTGCAGGAGCTTAGGAGCGTAGGAAGTCGAGTGAAAGATGTAGCGGTCGAGAAAGATGGCACGGGAAGAGAGCCGACAAGCTCAGTGCATCTGAGGGACATGGAGTTCTACGAAAGAGTATGTCAGTGGAGTGAGAAGGACATGCACGACATCCGAGGGACAAGAAGCCGGATGGAAGCTCGCTCGAGGAGAAGGTCGGAGGAGGGTTCGGGTGAGCCCAACTCTGGAAAGCCCGAAAATCACCTAAGAAGACCTGCTGGAGACTAGTCAGCAAGTTGTTGACCAAAAGTCAATCGGGCACCCCTATGCGTATGGGCGCCCAGGCTCTCGAGTGCACCTATGCATACGAGCGCCCGAGCACTCGGGTGCCCTTGTGCATACAGGTGCCCGAGAGTCAAGTTTTATCCGCCAGCTAGCCGTTTGCAAACGTTGCACTTTGGATAACCCTCAAGCCATGTGTCAGGCGCCTTCAAGAACTCGGGTGCTCCTATAGTGTCACATCAACAATCGGATAGAAATGACTAGGGCGATAAATAGGCTCCCAGAGCTCAGTTCTAGATCATTCATTCAACTGATTCACAGCAAATACCTTTCTTTGTAGTTTACTATTCTTTTTCTAAGCTTTCATTTTGTAAGAGGCTTCTCCGCCCGAACGAGTGTATTCAAAAGATCTACGTTATACATACCTTGGATTAGCAACCATCCTAGTTGCAACCAAGTAAACATCTGTGTCTCTCTTTTTCTGTTATAGTTTTTCTATTAATGTTTACTTTATTTTAAACTAATCAACATCTTTATTTAAGATAAATACAAGATAGTAGTTTTCACGATCACCTTCAGTATTTTGACTATTTAGATAAATCAAGATTTTTTGAAGTAAAATATATTTTTATTTAATTTCAAAATTTTACTAATTCAATAAATAAAATATTTTTTATCTTGCAATGAAACTTTATTTTCTCACCTTGACAAAAATTTAGAAAATATTTTGGTGAATAAATAATTTTCTATGGATTTTTTTAGCAAATAAATTTTTTTCGGAGATAAATCTTTAATAAAACTAATTTTTGGGTAAAAATTTGATATATTTCATGCAATAAAAAAATTGTTGGAACCTTACAGTTTAGCTAGAGGGGGTGAATAGATACTTTTCGATTTTTCTTCCTACAAGTCCTTAGTGCGCAAGCGGAAATACAATCAAACTAAAACCAACAACTAAGAAGGCAAACTAATTTACGTAGTTCGTAGATGAAGCTCCCACTCCACGGCTATTCGTAAGGTGGACGATTCTGATCCGTCAGTGGATGACTCCCTGGAAGACCTCCGGCTAGCTCGTGTAGCTCCTTGTGGGTGGAGAAACCTCGCCACAACCCGCAACACCTTCCCGAGCTCTTAGACTACTAATTGACCTTTAACCAAAGCCAATTTCGTCAAAAAGACTCAGTCAAAACCGAGCTCTCTTAAATAAAGCACTTTGCTGAGAAGACCGTTACCAGTCGACTGGCCCTGGGGCAGTCGATTGGTCCCACATAAATATGAACGTTACAACCCAATGTTCGAATTTCTGCTGCCATCAGTCGACTGGTCTAGGATCAGTCAACTGATCTTTCTGTGGACTTCATCAGTCAACTAATCAAGCATCAGTCGACTGGTCCACCCCTAAACCTAAGGTTTCCCTTCCCGAGTACAATTCTCTCAGCACTCGAAACATAGGATTTCCCAAGTACAATTCCCTCAACACTCGACCCCTCACGACTTACCCGACTCTTCATCCAGCAACCTCGATCTGTTACCTTCAAGCCCTCTTCGACTTTGGCTCTCATCCCTCGGATGCATGCAAGCCCACGACCTATCTCCCATGCCATCTTTCGCGTATGCCTCGAAGTCCGCTTCCCTCGGCTCATCGTCCCTACTTTGTTCATGGTCCCTCAGATGCATACAAGCCCACGGCTTGTCTCCTCACACCATCCTTCACCGGACCCAAAGCCGTCCAACTAAGTCCATGTGTATCCTACAAACTTGCACACTCAAATACACATATCAAATACAAGGGTGAACATAACTTAAACCCTTTGCACAAACATCAAAACACATTGTCACTCTGGACCACAGATTGCCCCAACAATATCCCCCTTTTTGATATTTGGCAATATATTAAGTTAGGGAAAACAAATAGTAAATACAATGCTAAAAACCATTTGGACTTACGTTGCCAAGGCTTCACCTTGGACTTATAACGTCAATGCATATGCAATGCAAACATGGATCCTATCAAGAGGCATCCCACACCTAAACCTCCCCAATGAGTTTAGGACTTTTACCAACACAGGCTTTTTAAAACCTCTCCAAGACTCCCCCTATATTAGACTTACAAAGGCTTTCTAAGACCTATCCACGGTTCCCCTTTCGCCACAAATGAGCAACAATGCTCCCCCTTTACCTAGGATTTCTTGCAAAGGTCCCACTTAAACCCAACACTTCTCCCCCTTTGCCACACATCAAAAGGACTCCAACAATTTCTCTCTTATTAGATCCTTTAACCTCTAATGATCACAAACAAAATGTACTAACCCTTATAAGATTATACACTTGTTTTACATCATTACGACACTTTTCGATTGCTGAAAAATAGTTTTGAGCATGTATCGGTCGACTGCCCCCTGAACGAGTCGACTGGTACCCTGAAAATCTCATTTTCAGCATTTCTGACCCAATTTCAGAAATGCACTAGAAATTTCACAAATCTATAAAAATTTCCAAATTTTGTGGAGAGGTTTGTGGTGTCTGTGTCTACTTGGAAAAAATCCATTCAAACATGTATCTATCACCAATCCCATGATTGATAAAAAAAACCCAAAACTATCTAAACGGTTCAATTGAACCTTGACCTAAAGTCCTAGTTTTGGTTTCCCCTTGATGTCTTTCCCCATACCAAACCACAATGCATTCCTAGCATTGATTTATATGATATCTTTACATCAAAAACCAATATCCATGCTATATGACCCTGATGTCATATTTTCATGCATGAAACTTAAATCCAATGTATCAAATCCCTAGGATTGAGACTGAAATTTGTCTCCACATCCCTTGGCACACCTCATGGCCCATCTAGACTTCCGAGAGAAATCTGTTGGATCGAGAAAAACGATAGAGGGGAGTGAATATCATTTAAAACTTTTCGGATAGATAAAGAGCGAAAACGCAGCGGAAATAATTAAATGCACAAAGGAACATAAGATTTTTTACTTGGTTCGGAGTCGCGGTCGGCTCCTACTCCAAGGCCCATGGTCCTTGATCGTTTACTTTGGGCAATACTATAATTGTGCAAAACAGTTTACAAATTGAGTACGGGAATATAACGGAAATGAAACTAGTTACACTTTTCGTTACTGACACCCGGTGTGGATCGTATTTCGGAGCAGAGGGTCGGCGGCGGCGCTGGAATCTCGAAGTCAGAGTTTTCCGGGGCGTAGCGCTTGAACAAAAAGCTTTGGAGCGTTAGAAAACTGTTGTGTTGAAACCTTGGGGTCGAGCACCCTTTTTTAGTGTTGCTGGGGGTGCCTGATTCGCTGGGGGCACCTGACACGTGCCTTCAGCTGCGAGAACCTCCATCCGCAGCTCGGTTAGTGCTTATCCCCTCCGATTCGGCCCCTGGTCTGACTAGGGTGCCCGGGACCTCCTGGGCGCCTAGCTTGACCTCGTCCAATGGCTTCGTGGCAGATTTGCTTCGATGGATTGTTTGGCTTTGACATTGGGCGCCCAGGACCTCTGGGGCGCCTAGCCCAATGTAGTTTCGAAGCATTCTTGCTTCCTTGTTATTTTGGTTTTGACCATGGGCACCCGGGACGGCGCCTAGCCCAGTTGCCTGCCCCCTTCCTTTGGGGCGTTTTGAGCTGCAGCAATACATTCCTTCAGTCCCTGCAACCAAGGTTAGTTCCAAAACATACAAAGCATGAATATTAGTCAATATATTTACAGTCGTAGCTGTCTTGGTTCTGACTTCGGATCTCCCAAATGAAACCCTAGGTCGAACCGACGCCTACTGTTCCCTCGATGGGGAACGCATCCTCACCTACTCCTCTCAGGAGAGTTTACCTTTTGCCAACCGACTCCTCCGGTTGGACTTTTGCCTGATCCACCTGACCAGGTCTTCATGCCCAACTTCCGGTCAGGTCTTCGGTGCCCAGCCCCTTGCCAGGACTTCATGCCCAGTCCTCGACCAGGACTTCTTGCCTAGTGTACCAAGGTCTTCTTCCTACACACTTTTTAAGCACATTAGAACACAATAACATATTAACTCTTGAACCCTTTGCCATTATCAAAACCTAGGTTCGACTTAGGTGTTGCCTGCACCAACAATCTCCCCCTTTTTGATTTATGACAACCCGGTTCAAAAAGTTAAGTTAAACAAAATTATCAATTTTAATTTCCTCCCCTGGAAGAAATCTCCCCCTGAGTTTTTCAAATATTCGTGGGGTTTTTGAAAAAGTTTCTAAGTCTTTGTTTGAAATTTTTTTTCAGGTTTTCGATACTTAAAAAATTTTCAAGATGGGATTTTTAAGATAGAAAGATTTTCCAAAATATTTTGAGTTGGGCACTTAGAAGATTTTCCAACATATTTAGCACTTTAGAAAATTTTCAAGGGAATTTTGAAATTAACACTTAGAAAATTTTGCACCAAAAAAGTTTAGAGTAAGTACTTAGATTGTCTTGAAAACAATTTTGAGTTAAGAATTTTCAAAACAATTTGAGTTAAGTACTTAAAAAGAATTTTCAAAACAATTTGAGTTAAGTACATAAAAGGAATTTTCAAAACAATTTGAGTTAAGTACTTAAAAGGATTTTTCAAAATAATTTTTGAAGAAAATTTTAAGCAGTTTTAATACTTAGAAAAATTTCGAAGTATAATTTTGAATTTATAACACTTAGAATAATTTTTCAAAAGTGATTTTGAATTACTTTACTTAGAAAAATTTCCAAACATAATTTTGAATCTATAACACTTAGAAAAAAATTTCAAAAGTGATTTTGAATTACTTTACTTTTTGAAAAAGGAGATAAAAGTTTTGAAAAAATTTAACTTGAAAAACAAATTTAATTTTAAAGTCTTCTTTTCTCTCCTTTCCAATCTCTCCCCCTTTGCCATATATCAAAAGAAATATAGCAAAAACTTGAGTAAGGTGCTGTACTGAACCAATTCTAAGTATAAACTGGACCAAATCAATTTAAATTTTCTCTTTCGGGTCCTGTATAACCCAGTTAGCTACTTACTAACTGTTATAAATAGTAACTTTCGCTAGGGTTAGTCAAGTTAAGTGATCTGTTCAAGTTAGATTTTCTAAGCTTGGCACTTAACCTGATTACTGTTTAATTGGTATTTATCGCCTCAATTACTGCAGATGCATTGACTTAAAGCATCTTGAATCAAGGCATAGACCTAAGCATCTCAACCCAGTCTAAGTTATCAATCAAAAGTACCCTAAGGTGCTTGTGAGATGCAGGCTTCTAGATCTATAGGTACATGCAGTTCTAGGGTTAGGGCCTAAGCTATGTCTTTTTGCGAAAAAGCCCTAGTTTTGAAGGGGGTAAATTTTTTTTAAAAAAAACCAAAGTCGGAAAATCATAATTAACATAATGAAAATAAAGAAATAATTTTTCAAATTAAATAAGAAATAAAATAGTTTTTAAATAAATATATAAGTAAAGCAGTCCTATTCTATCAAGCATAACCCTAACTTAGTAACTGGTGAAAGGTAGATAACTCATCAAGTAAACAGCTAGCAACTAGATATGATAAGTGCATAGAAGTCATCTGTTCAAAAGCGAGGACCATCACAGTCAAACATGAGTCACACATCAGTCAATAGTACAATCAGGCAGCTGAAATCATCTGGAGTCTAAGAGGAGGGGCCCGGAGGAAAGAATGGACCGGGCTGCCAAGATTGGAACAAGGACATCATCTCGTCATGTCGGGCCTGATTTGCCTCATGTTTGGCTCTGAGGTCATCCATGTACTCAAAGTGATGTGCCTCACTCGCCTGGTGATCGGCTAGAATAGCTTCCATGTGCTCGCTATGGTAGGCTTGGTTTACATCGTGCTCTGCTTGAATCGTGTAGACTAACTCGATGTAGTGAGCTTCCTCTTCCTCTCGGAGGCTATGGACCTCTGTCTGAAGTAGTGTCAGTCTCTCATCGGTTGTCGAAGGTGGGGGCTCGTCCATGTGCTCTCGAATCTTGGCAGCGAGATCTACGACGTCGACCTCTACCTCCTCATCGGAATCGATATGGGCTCCGGCTCTCTGACGTCTCCATGATAGACCCCCGGTAACCGAGACCTCTATGCCCGCTAGGGAAAAATTTCTATACCCAATTTCATTAAATTCAGTCATCGTGGTCTTCTCTCCATCGGTAATATCGCAACCCTGATGATGAAGAAGAGAAGTGATGATGTGGCAGTAAGGGGTGCGTACCCGACCCTGAGTTGTAACACTGGACGCATATAGAATGGTGTGGAACATGTGAAGTCCAATATTTATGTCTAAGTGATGGATCAATGCGTACAGCAAGAAGGTATGGAATGGTTGCATGGTCGCGATATCCCTAGTGGTCAAGGGAAGAATGCAGCGGACCAGAACTCTATAAAGAGCGTAGTCCTGGACCTGGAGATCTACTGATTGGAATCGTCTAGCCAAAGGGATTCGGGCATTTCTATAGAAATATGAATAAAGGGTGTCCAGATCAATATGGGAGTAAGGAGGAGCAAAGGGAGGATCTCTAGGAGGGTAACAGCAGAAGGTGGACTGGGAAAGTCGTAGTCCAAGGAATCTATTAAACAACGAGGGTGTGATAGTCAAAGGCATCCCCTGTACTGTGGTGACATAGCTAAGGGCATCTTGTCTGACTAGGTTGTTGTAAAACTTAGCACATAGGGTTGTGTTCACAGGATGGGTGCAGAAGACAAGATGGTCAAGCTGATAGAAATTGATGACGTCCATGGCTAATGGACAGGACTGAGTGAAAAACTGCCTAATTAGGAAGCTTGTTTTGATAGGTTTATAGGTCGTCCGAGCGAACTTATTAAATAGTTCTAAGGTCGGAAACCTAGGGTCAGGGCTAGGCTCGGTTCCGGAGTTGGATCAAGTAGAACGACATTTTAAGAAGTATAAGAAACATGCAGGGCACGAAATAAAAAAAATAATTTTAAATGCATAAAAATGATACCGAGGAGCCATGGTCGAGGTTGGACGTTTGAGGGCGCGAGAAGGACTTTCGGGCGCCTTGGGAGGAGAAGAGTTAGGGATGAGACTTTGTTTTGGGGTTGCAAATGAAGGGAGTTTCGGTGGCTTTATATAGAGGTTGGCAGGGCACCCGGTAGGTCTGGGCGACTCGTTCAGGTGTAAGATGCCTTTGGCAGTTTTTTCTGCCTTGACGTTGTCCTTGGGGGCGCCCGTGAGGACCCGGGCGCCTGCAGTCAGCTGTCATTCGTGGCAGCTTTTGCTCCCTTGAATTGATATAAAGTCCTAGGCGCCCGATAGGTCACAGGCGCTCAGGTTAGCTGGGTAGAGTTGACAGCTTTTGCTGTCTTGGTCGAAGAGAAAGTTGAGGGCGCCCGAGCTGACCATGGTTTGACTATTAACCAGTTTGACTGTTTGACCAGGTTTGACTATTTTGACTTAGTTTAACTCTATTGGCCAACCAACAATCAAGTCAATTCAGCTCTAAATTCAATGTTTGACAAAGTACAGAAACCAGATTTTGAGTTAAGTTGAGTCCTAACCATCTCACCCGGTATATAGTTATCAATCATGTTAACCTTATGGGTTTTGTGAGACAGGTTTTAATAGAAGTAAAAATTTTATTTTGAAAAACCATGATTAATTCTGAAAAGTTAAATTAATTTTAAAAATAATTTATTATGCTTTAAATTTAATTTTTGAAAAAATGGTTGAATCTAAGATTAATTGAAATCTGTGTTAGATTCAAATCTGACAATAGTAAAGCGAATTTGGTTTTCAATAATCGGCTTCTAGATCTTGGCGAGGCACTAGGCCTTTTTTGGCCGTAGCCTTATTGGATCATCAACCCTTTCCTTGACAAAGCCTTTTATTGAAAATTCATCTTCAAGTTACTTCTTGAAAGATTTTGGTCTAACTAATTTGGGTCTTGGATCGGTAGCTTCGGCTAGTTCTGCCAAAATGGCTTCCCTAACGTACTATCATCTCACCTCCACCCAATACTATGTTGTTCAAATTTCAATTAATCGTTTTAGTCTTTAATATAACTAGTCCTAGGTCTAAGCATGGTAAATTACAGAAAATAAATAAATAAGCATGCATGCAATTTTAAAATAAGAAAAGAATTTATCTAACTATAAAAATTATTTTTAAGTTGGATCCCCCTGGACTAAAGTCACGGTAATGATTAGGTAAGATATGAATCTTGTCCTTGGGGATCTAATACTGGTTTGGTCCAGCTTGGTTGTTCAGGCAAAGTTTGGGTATCCATGCCTGAACTTTGGGTCTAGATTGGTTCAATACAGCATAGTATGACCTTGTCTAGCCTTGGTTCGATACCCTAACCCGGATCAATTTAGAACAGACTTTTATTTTCCAAGGATCATGTCAAGACCCTTGGAACCCGAAGTGAATCGTTCTAAAGCCGGTCTAAGGTCCTTGACTTGAGTTTTCAAGGAGGAGTTCTCTTTCTCAAGCTTTTCAACCATGCTCTTGAACGCTTCACTTCAACCATGCCTCCCTGGATGGCTACCCGGTATCAATTTTTCATGCATTTATAATTAATTCCTTTTAGTTATTTTCGCTAAATGCATGTTCCTTGTTATGGCTATTAGAAAACGGCGTGCTAATCAACCCAACCCCGGGGCCGAGCCTAGCCCTGACCCTAGGTTTCCGACCTTAGAACTATGCAATAAGTTCGCTAGGATGACTTATAAACCCATCAAAATGAGTTTCTTAAATAGGCAATTTTTTACTCAATCCTGTCCATTAGCTATGAACATCATCAATTTCTATCAACTTGACAACCTTGTCTTCTGCACCCATCCTGTGAACACAACCCTATGTGCTAAGTTTTACAACAACCTAGTCAGACAAGATGATCTTACCTATGTCACCACAGTACAAGGGATGCCCTTGACAATCACACCCTCATTGTTTAACAGATTCCTTGGACTACGACCTTCCCAGTCCACGTTCTATTGTTACCCTCCTAAGGATCCTCCCTTTGCTCCTCTCTACTCCCATATTGACCTGGACACCCTTTATTCATATTTCTATAGAGATGCCCGAAACCCTTTGGTTAGACGGTTTCAGTCGGTAGATCTTCAGGTCCAGGACTACGCTCTTTATAGAGTCCTAGTCCGTTGCATTCTGCCCTTGACCACTAGGGATGTCGCGACCATGCGACCATTCCATACCTTCTTGCTGTACGCATTGATCCATCACTTAGACATAAATATTGGACTTCACATGTTCCACACCATTCTATATGCGTCCAGTGTTACAACTCAGGGTCGGGTACGCACCCCTTACTGCCACATCATCACTTCTCTTCTTCATCATCACGGTCATGATATTACCGATGGAGAGATGACCACAATGACCGAATTTGATGAAATTGGGTATAGAAAATTTTCCCTAGCTGGCATAGAGGTCTCGGCTACCGGGGGTCTATTATGGAGACGACAGAGAGCCGGAGCACAGATCGATTCCGATGAGGACGTAGAGGTCGACGTCGCAGATCTCGCTACCGAGATTCGGGAGCACATGGACGAGCCCCCACCTCCGACGACTGACGAGAGACTAACACTACTTCAGACAGAGGTCTACAGCCTTAGGGAGGAAATAGAGGCCAATCACGCAGAGTATATGGAGGCAAATGAGGCCCGTTACACTGAGTATATGAATACCCTCAGAGCCGATCGAGAGACAAACAACACACGATACAATGAAATGATGTCTCTGTTTCGATCATGGTAGCCTGGCCCATTTGACCGTCCTGGCCCTTCCTCTTAGGTCAGATTGGTATTTTCAGTTGACTATTTGACTACCCCTACTCAGTAGAGTGGACATGTATTTGACTATGGTTTGACCTTACTGGTCCTACTGACCAGGTGACTCTTATGCATCTATTAGCTTTACTTTCTAGTTACTTGTTTGATAAGCTCCAGTACTATCTTAATTAGAAGGCAGTTAGGGTTATGTTGGGTAGAATAGGACTGCTCTATTTAGGTTTTTTAACTGTTTTATTTCTTATCCTATTTTAAAAAATCATTTTTTATTTTCTATTTTTTAATATGATTTTCTGACTTAGTTTTCTTTTTTAAAACTTACCCCCTTCAAAACTAGGGCTTTTTCGCAAATGGACTTAGCTTAGGCCCTAACCCTAGAACTGCATGCACCTATAGATCTAGAAGCCAGCATCTCACACGCACCTTAGGGTACTTTTGATTGACAACCTAGACTAGGTTGAGATGCTTAGGTCTATGTCTTGATTCAAGATGCTTTAAGTCAGTGCATCTACAGTAATTGGGGCACTAAATTCCAACTAAAACATCAATCAGGTTAAGTGTCAAGTAGAAAATCTAACTTGATCAAATCACTTAACTTGAATAACCCTAGCGAAAGTTACTGTTTATAACAGTTAGTAAGTAGCTAACTGGGTTAGACATGACCCGATAGAAGAAATTCAACTTGATTTGGTTCAATTTAAACTTAGAATTGGTTCAGTACATATAACACCTTACTTTGATTACTCATTTTTCTTGCTATATTTTATTTGATATATGGCAAAGGGGGAGAGATTGGAAAGGAGAGAAAAGAAGGTTTTAAATAAAGAAGGTTTTAAATTTTTCTTTCAAAATTCAAAACTTTATCTCCTTTCTCAAAAAGTAAAATTCTTTAAGTACTTAAGTTCATTTTGAAAGTCAATTGGTTTTTGCTTTTCAAAAATATTCTAAGTACTTAATCAAAAATTTTCTGGAAAATTTTTCTAAGTTATAAACACAAAATTTTGCTTGAAATCTTTTTTAAATATTAAAACTGCTTGAAAATTTTTTTAATATTAAAACTTCAAAATCAGTTTAGAAAATTCTCTAAAGTGCAAAAACAAATTATTTTAAGTATTGAACTTAAAATTATTTTTAAGTACTTAACTCAAAAAGTGTTTTCAAAATTATTTTTAAGTACTTAAATCAAAATTATTTTGAAAATTCTTTTAAGTACGTGACTCAAAATCATTTTGAAAATTCTTTTAAGTACTTAACTTAAATTGTTTTGAAGATTTCTAACTCAAAATTGTTTTCATAACATCCTAAGTACTCACTCTAAATCTTTCTAACTTAAATCCCGTTTTGAAAATTTTCTAAGTATTGAAAACTTGAAAAACTTTTTCAAAGACTTAGAAACTATTTCAAAAACCCCACGAATTTTTGAAAAACTCAGGGGGAGATTTCTTCCAGGGGGAGGAAATTAAAACTGGTACCTTACCTGCTTTTTGTTTAACTTAACTTTTTGAACCAGGTTGCCATAAATCAAAAAGGGGGAGATTATTGGTGCAGGCAGCACCTAAGTCGAACCTGGGTTTTGATAATGGCAAAGGGTTCAAGAGTTAAGGTGTTATTGTGTTCTAATGTATTTCCTAAGTGTGCAGGAAGAAGCCCTACGTACACTAGGCAAGAAGTCCTGGCAAAGGGCTGGGCAAAGAAGTCCTGGTCAAGGACTGGGCAAGAAGACCCTACCGGAAGTCGGGCAAAGAAGTCCTGGTCGAGGACTGGGCACGAAGTTCTGGCAAGGGGCTGGCCACCGAAGACCTGACCGGAAGTTGGGCATGAAGACCTGGTCAGGTGGATCGGGCAAAAGTCCAACCGGAGGAGCCAGTTGGCAAAAGGTAAACTCTCCTGAGAGGAGTAGGTGAAGACGCATTCCCCATCGAGGGAACAGTAAGTGTCAGTTTGACCTAGGGTTCCATTTGGGAGACTCGAAGTCAAAACCAAGACAGCTACGACTGTAAATATATTGACTAATATTCTTGCTTTGTATGTTTTGGAACTAACCTTGGTTGCAGGGACCGAAGGAGTGTGTTTCTGCAGCTCAGAACGCCCCAAAGGAAGGGGGCAGGCAACTGGGCTAAGCGCCCAGGAGGTCCCGGGCACCCAAGGTAAAAGGCCAAAACAGCAATTAAGCAAGACTGCTTCGAAATCACACTAGGATAGGCGCCCAGGAGGTCCCGGGCGCCCAAGGTCAAAGCCAAAGAGGTAATCGAAGCAAATCAGCCACGAGGCCGGCAGACCAAGTCAACCTAGGCGCCCAGGAGGTCTCGGGCGCCCCAGTCTGAGCAGGGGCTGATTCGGAGGGGATAAGCGCTGACCAAGCTTCGGATGAAGGTTCTCCGATCTGAAGGCACGTGTCAGGCACCCCCAGGAACACTATAAAAGGGGCTCGACCCCCAAGGCTTCAACAACACTTTTTCCAATGCTCCAAAGCTTTTCGTTCAAGCGCTACGCCCTGGCAAACTCCGACTTCGAGATCCTAGCGTTGACGATGACCCTCTGCTCTGATGTACGATCCACATCGGGCGTCGGTAACGAAAAGTGTAGCATTCTTAATTTCCTGAAATATTGTTATACTCAAATTGTAAATCCTTTTTGCGTTATTATTGTATTGCCCAAAGTAAACGGTCAAGGACCGTGGGCCTTGGAGTAGGAGCCGACCACGACTCCGAACCAAGTAAAAAATCTGGTTGTGTTCATGTGCACTTATTTTCTATCCGCTGCGTATTTTCTCTTATTCTTATCCGAAAAAGTTTAACGATATTCACCCCCCCCCCTCTATCGTTTTCTCGATCCAACAAGTTTCACTTCCTGTCAGAGGTACTCGACTCAGATTTTGGCTTTTGCCAAGTTACTAGATAGGTAAGCAATTAATTCTGCTAATTCAATATTATAGTAACCACTTACAGTTATTTTACCATCCTCCGAAATTGTGAGCTTTCCGTCGTCCGGCTCCGATTCTGATCCGGTGTCGATGTCTTCCGAAGCAGTCAAGGCAAGCAGGTTCGATTGTGGGGCATCTTCTTCTTCTTCGGATGAAGACTCGTCCCACGTGGCTTGAAGTGTTGGTGCAGAATGCACCTAAGTCAAACCCGTGTTTTGATAATGGCAACATAGGTCAAAAGTTAAGTCTTTCTTGTTTTCTAACAAGTTAATCTAGTGTGCAGGAAAAGCCCTAGCGAAGGACTGCTAGGCAACTGGCGAAGGACTGCCAGTATCAAGCCCTAGCGAAGGACTGCTAGGCTCCAGGCGAAGGACAGCCTGGGACTAAAGCCCTAGCGAAGGACTGCTAGGCAACTGGCGAAGGACTGCCAGTTTACAAGACCTGACAAAGGACCGTCAGGCAAAAGTCCAACCAGAGGAACGGTTGGCATCAGGTAAATTCTCCCGAGAGGAGTAGGTGAGGACGCGTTCCCCGTCGAGGGAACAATAGGCGTCGGTTCGACGTAGGGCTCCATTTTGGAGATCCAAAGTCAGAACCAAGACAGCTAAGGCTGTATAAACAAATACTTTATTGCTTATTGTGTTTTGGACTAACCCTGGATGCAGGACCAAAGGAAAGAGTGTCTGCAGCTCAGATAGCCTCAAAGGAATGAGGTAGTAGCTGAGTAGGGCGCCCGGAGTGTCCCGGGCGCCCCCAAGGGCCATACAAAACAAGTAAAGAAAAAGGAGTTCGAATACATGCTGGGCCGGGCGCCCCCGTGCTCCCGGGCGCCCCCGCTGCTCCCGGGCGCCCCCATGCGCATGCATCGATCCAGAAGCCAAGCGAAGCCAAAGGATAGAGTTTGACCCGGTCAATCCGGGCGGCCCGAGCGCTGCGGGCGCCCCGGTCAAAGCGAATCCAGAGGATAGACGCTGACCGAGAGCTCTGCGGATCAAAAGCCACGTGGGGGCGCCCCCGACATCCCGGGCGCCCCCAGGCCCTATATAAGGGACCCTCGACCAAGGCTTCAAGACAACTGTTCTCTCAACGCCCCAACGATCTTCTACGCTCGTGCCTTGCTCCGGAAACACTCCAACTCGAGCCGACGACGTCCCGCTGCCCCGAACAAGTCAATACACTCCAGACGTCGGTAACGAAGATCGAAATTTTAATATTATTATTTTATTGCACTTATTTGTAATCAAATATTGTAAACTGTTTTGCGCGTATATAGAATTGCCCAAAGTAAATGGTCAACGACCGTGGGCCTTGGAGTAGGAGTCGACACAGGCTCCGAACCAAGTAAATCGACTGTGTCTGTGTGCTATTTTTAAATTTCCGCTGTGCAACTGCTCTTTACGAAAATCCGAACGATTTCCGATATTCACCCCCCCCCCTCTATCAGTTTTCTCGATCCAACAAGTGGTATCAGAGCAGGGAAGTTCAAACTTGGTGCAACCACCAGTTTGAAAATTTCTTTTCAGATTTTCATTATTATTTTCGAATTTTTTTTTAAATATTTTTTTCCCATTAATCGAGATTGGTGCAACACCCCTCGATATTTTATTTCCCTTATCCAGCACTACTAATCCAAGACCTAGTCTTGGAAAATTTGTTTTTTCCTGTTAGTTTTTTGTTACAGATTAAAATGGACATGCAAGAGGGATTCAGCACCGCCAGACCTCCACTTTTCAATGGAGAAGACTTTTCTTACTGGAAAAGTCGTATGGAGGTCCACCTGAAAACTCAGGTGGATATGTGGATCATCATCCAGTCCGGTCTGGAGATCCCCCGAAACGCCGAAGAACAACCACAAAGCTACTCCGAATGGGACAACTCCCTTAAATGCAAGATAGAAGCCGACGCAAAAGCAACACAAACCCTACAATGCGGGCTGACAAAGGAAGAGCTGAACCGCGTGGGCCCTTTCAACAGTGCAAAGGAGCTATGGACAAAACTGATCGAGCTGCATGAAGGGACATCAGATACTCGGATCAGTAAGAGGGATCTGCTACTGAACAAACTCTACACCATCAAGATGGCCGACAACGAAACAGCAGCCCAGCTCCACGCACGAATCCAAGAGGTAATGAACGGTCTTCACACAATAGGTCACAAGGTTGAAAACCGTGACCTAATAAGGTATGCTCTAAACGCCTTCCCTAGAAACGCCTTCCCTAGAAAGACCTTGTGGGCATCTATGGTAGATGCATACAAGGTATCTAGGGATCTTTCTAAAATAAAATTAGATGAATTGTTTTCCGAACTAGAACTGCACGAACAAACTAACACCAATGTGGTCGAGAAAGATATTGCTTTCGTTGCAGGTAAAACTGGAAGGACAACAAAGAAGAAGCCTGAACCCGAACCTGAGTCTAACTCAGACTCAGACTCAGAAGACGAGGAAGGAGAACAAACTAAGCTGGTCCGGCTCGCTCGAAGCTACTATAAGGAGCTGAAGAACCGAACCAACAAATGGAAAACCGGCCGAAGAAAGGACGAACCAGCTGAACCCGCAAACAAGCCTAATGTGACCTGCTACGAATGCAAGAAAAAGGGCCACTACAAGTCAGAGTGCCCTAACCTAAAGGAGACAAAAAGGACGAGAAGAAAGAAGGTACTGCAAGCAACCTGGGACGAATCATCCTCAGAAGAAGAAGAAGAGGCACCCCAGTCCAACCTCCTAGCTCTGACCGCCTCAGATAAAGTTGAGACTGAGTCAGAAACAGAACAAGAAGACGGCGAGCTGACCTTCACAGAAGACAGAGAAATTAAGGTAACTGGTTTTAATTGATTGCAATTAAGCGAGTTAATTTCATTCCTTTCTCGAGATTTGGCCAAAGCCAAACTCCGAGTCGAATCCCTCCGATAGGAAGTAAAACTCCTGAAAGAGGGAGCTGACTCTAAACCCTTAACCGAGAAGGTTCAGGAAGGAACTCCTACTCAAGTTGAAAAACTTGAAAAGGAAAACTCCTCCCTGAAAACTCAGGTTAAGGATCTTAGATCAGCATTAGAACGATTTACATCTGGTTCCAAAGGTCTTGATATGATCCTTGGAAAATAGAAATCAGTTCTAAATCGATCCGGATTGGGCTATAGAATCAAATCTCGGTAAAGATCATATTTTGCTGTACTGAATCAGTCCAGAGGTAAAATTCAGGCATGGGTACCTAAACTATACCTGAACAAACCAACTGGATCAAATCAGTATTGGATCCCCAAGGACAAGATTCACATCTTGCCTAACCATCACCGTGACTTTAGTCCAGGGGGAGCCAAACTGAAAACTATATTCATTATTAGATAAACTTGCTATTCTTGATTTAAATTGCTTGATTGATTGTTTATTTAATTTCTGCAATATACCATGCTTAGACTTAGGCTAGCTTAAGGACTAAACAGACTTAGCTGAAATTTGACAACATAGTATTGGGTGGAGGTGAGATGATAGTACGTTAGGGAAGCCAATTTGGCGGAACTAGCCGAAGCTACCGATCCAAAACCTAAACTAGTTAAACCAGAAATTTTTCAAAGAATAATTTTAAAAATGAGATTTCATTAAAAGGCTTTGTCAAGGAAAGGGTGGATGATCCCATAAGGCTACGGCCAAAGAAGGCCTAGTGCCTCGCCAAGATCTGGAAGCCAATTTTTGAAACTCAAATTCAAATTATTTTTTGTCAAATTCGAATCTAACACAAAATTTCAGTTATTTGTAGATTTAAACATTTGATTCTTAAAATTTAATTGTTTTCAAAATAATTTTAACTATCAAAACATGTCTCACAAAACCTATAAGGTTAACGTGATTGAAAACCCTAGATTTGGGTGAGACAGACTAGGCAGTGAAACTCAATTTAAGCTATTCCTGATTCTAATTGGATCCAAATCAAGAAAATTCTTTATGCGTAGGAACATAAAGATTTGGACCAATGGATGTTGGATAGCGGTTGCTCCAGACACATGACTGGAGATAAATTGAAGTTCACCAAGCTCAAACTCAAAAACCTAGGCTCAGTGGCATTTGGCAATAATGCTACACTCAAGGTAATTGGGTCAGGAAATATTGAGCTTAAATCTGATTTCATTATTAAGAAAGTTCTATTGGTTGAAAACTTTAATTTTAACTTGCTTAGCATAAGTCAGTTATGTGATTCTGGTTATATAGTTACTTTCAACAATTCTAACTACCTGATTAGAAATGAACAAGACTCAGAAATCATACTTAAGGGCACTAGGAAAAACAATGTATACACTATAAATCTTCCTCTTATACCCAAATGTATGTTAACACAATTAGAACAAACAAACCTCTGGCATAGGAGATTAGGTCATACCAATTTGAGAACTATCTCAAAAATTACCCAACTTGGCTTAATCAAAGGTATCCCCAAAATCAAAAATAATGAAAACCTAATATGTGAATCATGTAATCAAGGTAAACAAACCAAATCCAATCACAAACTAATCCAGTCTGATTTAACTCAAACCACACTTGAGCTCCTGCACCTTGACCTATTTGATTCACATGGAGCCAAGTCACTAAGCGGGAACCGATACTGCTTAGTAATAGTTGATGATTACTCTAGGTTCACCTGGGTTAGGTTCCTAAAAACCAAAGATGAAACCCTAAACCTATTTATTGAATTCTGTAAACTAATTGAAAATCAAAACAACACTAAAATAAAAAGACTTAGGAGTGATCACGGGGGAGAGTTTGAGAATCAACGGTTTGAGGAATTCTGTAAGGTAAATGGGTATTTACATGAATTTTCATGTCCTAGAACCCCCCCAACAAAATGGGATAGTCGAGCGAAGGAATAGAACATTACAAGAAGCCGCTAGGGCTATGCTCAACGAATTTAAACTAGCAAATCAATTTTGGGCAGAAGCAACTAGTACAGCCTGTTATATCCAAAATAGGGTTTTGATTAACAAACGACACAACAAAACCCCCTATGAACTATACTACCATAGACTCCCAAACCTACATTACCTAAGGGTCTTTGGGTGCAAAGTCCATATCCTAAACACCAAAGACTATTTAGGAAAATTTCAATCCCAAGTCAAACCCAGGTATTTCCTAGGATATTCAACCACAAGTAGAGCCTATAGAGCTTACAACAAACAAACTAAGAAAATTGAAGAAACAAACAAACTTAATTTTCGATGAAGAAATCAATTCAACATCTAATAATCCAGACCAATTTCATCAAACTCTGACCAAGAAAATAATGAACAAATTATTGAACCATTAATTGAACCCTTACACGAACTAACTATTGAACCAATGAATGAATTAACTGAACCAAGAATCGAACCAACAAATGAACCAGCCCAAAGAGTCGAATCAAATAGTGAACCAAACCGACCAGCTGGACCTGAGGCTGAACCAAGCTCTAGAAGAACAAAGAAACCCAGACTTAGTCACCCAACCGATCAAATTGTGGGTGATCCAACTCTAGGAGTCAGGACTAGGTCCTCCTATAGGAACCTTAGCCAAATAGCTATGATATCAAAAATTGAACCCAAAACTATAGAAGAAGCCCTACCTGATCCTGATTGGATCATAGCGATGCAAGAAGAACTAGCTCAATTCGAGAGAAACCAAGTCTGGGAATTAGTACCTAAACCTGAGGGCAAATCCATCATTGACACTAAGTGGGTCTTTAGGAATAAGCTGAATGATCAAGGAGAAATAGTCAGAAATAAAGCCCGCTTAGTAGCAAAGGGTTTCAGCTAAGTAGAGGGATTAGACTACGATGAAACATATGCTCCAGTAGCTAGACTTGAGTCCATTAGAATGTTGTTAGCCTTTGCATCCCATAAAAGATTTAAGTTATATCAAATGGATGTAAAGTCAGCCTTCTTAAATGGATTCATTAAAGAAGAAGTTTATGTAGGACAACCCCCAGGGTTTGAGGACTTAGACAAACCTAACCTTGTTTACAAACTAACTAAAGCCTTATATGGGTTAAAACAAGCACCCAGGGCCTGGTATGAACGATTATCAACCTATTTAACTTCTAAAGAATTTAAACAAGGCCAAATTGACTCAACATTATTTATTAAAACCCTAGGAAAAGATATATTTATTGCCCAAATTTACGTAGATGACATAATTTTTGGATCCACCAACACCAACTTTCTAAAAGAATTTGTCAAGATAATGGAAGATGAATTTGAAATGAACTTAGTTGGTGAGCTTACATTTTTCCTAGGACTACAAATCAAACAAACTAGGGATGGTAACTATGTTCATCAATTCAAATATGCTAAAGAGTTAATAAAGAAATTTAAAATGGATAACTCTAAAAGCATAAGTACCCCCATGGCCACTAATATAAAAATAGATAGTGACCCTGATGGTAAACCAGTAGACCTTAAACTCTATAGGAGTATGATAGGTAGCCTACTGTACCTTACAGCCAGTAGACCTGATATTCTCTTTGCTGTAGGGATGTGTGCTAGATACCAAACCTGTGCTAAGGAAACGCACTTAGCAGCCCTAAAAAGAATACTGAGAT
>JAGFNQ010004857.1:0-87432 GCA_024364735.1 Boesenbergia rotunda | reverse complement strand
CTAGGTTTGACCATGTTTGACTCAGTTGACTAAGGTTTAACCATGTTAATCATGGTTTGACTATGTTGAAATTATTCTCTGAATGAAAACACAACATAAAAGAAATTTTAATTTGAACTTAATTTTCCTGTCTCACCCAATCTAGGGTTTTCAAACAGTTAGCTTTAAAAGTTCTTGTGAGACAGGTTTGAAGGTAAAAATAATTTTTAAAAAAAATGTTTAACTTTGAAAAGAAAAAAAATGTTTATTTTTGAAAAAGTATAATTGACTTCGAAGACAGATTTGAATTTGAAAAAGAGTGATTTTGAAAAAGAATTTTTGAAAACAGGTTTGAATCTATAATTATTTAAAATTTGTGTTAGATTCGAATTTGACATAAGATAATTTGAATTTGAATTTCAAAAATTGGCTTCCAGGTCTTGGCGAGGCACTAGGCCTTCTTTGGCCGTAGCCTTATGGGATCATCCACCCTTTTCTTGACAAAGCCTTTTAATGAAATTTCATTTTCAAATTAAGTTAGGTCATTTTCTGGTCTAACTAGCTTGGGTCTTGGATCGGTAGCTTCGGCTGGTTTCACCAGTCTAAAGAGACCAAGTAGACTTGATCTTATTAGAGTTGGTTTCCCCAACGTACTATCATCTCACCTCCTCCCAATACTATGTTGTCAAATTTCAACTAATTGGTTAAGTCCTTAAGGTATCTAGTCCTATGAATAGCCAAGACAAAACTTCAGATAATGTCATAGTGAGGAGAAATTTCAGGATTTTCTAAGTTTGCAAAATTATTAATCAGTTTTTCTTGTATATCAATTTTAATTTTCAAAGTCTCATTTTCTTGTCTTAACATTTTGAATTTTGACTTTGCTAATATACATAATTTCATCAAGTTATCTAAGCATGCATCCATACCTAAATTTGACCAAGGGAGATTAATTAAACTATCAGTATTCAAGGTAAAGAGTTGATTTGGATGTAAATTACAGTTACCCATTTTGGTTGGTTTCCCTGGATCTTTGTAACGTTTATCTGTGCATTCCTCTTTGTAATGCCCAAACTCCTGACACTTGAAGCATTGAACGTGACTCTTGTTCTTTCGTGCTTTTGGAGCTCGTTTCTTTGTTGCCGTCGGTGGTATCGTTTAAATCTTACGAGTAGGACACTTAGTTTGGTAGTGCCCTCTCTCCCTGCATATGTAACAAATTATATGATTTTTAAAATTTAAATTTGTAATTTTACCTTTTGATTCCTTATTAGGAATCTCCCCCTTAATTGTTGCTGTCTCGGATCTAAATTCATCTTCTGATTCTATGTCTGAGTCGGACTTGGGTACCGGTTAAAGCTCCTTCTTTGGTGGTTCTCTTGGAGTTTTCCCTGCAAAAGTTATACCTTCCTTGACCATTGTAGTATCAGCTTGATTATTTAGTTCTAATTTAGAAAAGAATTTGAAATTGGTTACCATTTCAGTCAGTTCGTCGTCTGATTCTGCTGGTTCGATTTCGACTCTGGGTTCAGGTTCAGACTCTGACTCGGCTATCTGTGCTTGGACCGAGAGTGCGAGATAACTTACCTGATCTTCTTCTTCATCTGAGATTTCTTGATGAAGATTGATCAATTTCTCCCAAATTTCTCTAGCACATCCAAATGAACCGACTTGCTTGAGTTGTTCGTTGGTTAGACCGCATTGAAGAATTGCAGTTGCTCTTGCATCAATCTCAATTTGGTTGAGGGTTGGTTCATCCAGTTTGTCCCATGCAATTGATAGTCCATCTTCTGTAGGGAGGTGGAACCCTGTTTGAATGATCATCCATATGTCCATATGGGTCTTCAGATGGAACTCCATTTGACTTCTCCAAGAATTGAAGTTTTCACCGGAGAAGAGAGGTGGACGAATGCTATTCCATTCTTGATTGGCCATTTTGTTTAAATCTCGCACACAAAAAAAATAGAAATGTCCCAAGACTTGGTCTTGGATTAGTAGTGCGGGAGAAAAAAAAATAGCCCCAAAAAAAATTGCAGGAATTTCGAGGCGAAATAATAAAAAAAACAATTTATGATAAATTTTTGACAATGATAATTTTGTCAATTCTGATTAATAATGAAAAAGTAAGATTTTAATGTTTGGGAAAAATTTTGCTTAAATTAAAGTAGCACGAATTTCGAGAAAAATATTAAAATAATAAAAAAAATTTATGACAAATTTTCAAAAATTGTTTGTTTTATTAATTCAGACTTATGGTGAAAATATGAAAATTCAAAATTGAAAAAGGCGTAAGGATATTTTAAATCCACCTACAGATATTTTTTATAAAAAAAACGAAAAGATCTAGTGGTATTGAATAACTAGAAAGAAAAGAAATAATATTAAAAAAAATTCGTAAATCCGAAAAAAAACTTTCAAACTGGTGGTTGCACCAAGTTTGAACTACCCCGCTCTGATACCACTTGTAGGATCGAGAGATGCGAGAGAGGGGGGGGTGAATGTCGCAAATCGTTCGGATTTAAAAAGAGCGGGTGCGCAGCGGAAATAAAAGAAAAACGGAACAATGCAAACACAGTCAGTTTACTTGGTTCGGAGCCTGGGTCGACTCACTTGTTGGATCGAGAGATGCGAGAGAGGGGGGGGTGAATGTCGCAAATCGTTCGGATTTAAAAAGAGCAGGTGCGCAGCGGAAATAAAAGAAAAACGGAACAATGCAAACACAGTCGGTTTACTTGGTTCGGAGCCTGGGTCGACTCCTACTCCAAGGCCCACGATCGTTGACCGTTTTCTGCGGGCAATTCTATAAGTTCGTAAAAGTTTACAAGAAAGATTATAACAAGAACAGTTTAGTAAACTTTAAATATAGCTCTTCGTTACCGACATCCGGTGTAGATCGAAGTTTCGGAGCAGCGGGACGTCGTCAGCTCGAGTTGGAAGATTCTGAAGCGTGTCGCGGAAGCAGAAGAGCGCAGAAGCGTCGAAGCAATTGATGCATTGAAGAAGGAGGTCGAGGGCCCTTTATATAGGGCCTGGGGGCGCCCTGGTTGACGGGGGCGCCCCCCACGTGGCTTCCGATCCGGTGATCGCTTCGGTCAAGGCTGATCTCTTCATCTTCGGGATCAGCTTTGACCGGGGCGCCCTGAGCGCGCGGGGTGCCCGGGTTGACCGGTCAAAGCCTCATCCTTTGGCTTCACGAGGGCAGCTGATAGTCGGCGTGGCACTGGGGGCGCCCGCGACACGCGGGGCGCCCGGAATGCGCGGGGCGCCCGTAACAACCGGAGCGCCCCGAAATGCTGCTGTCGGAGCTTTTTCTTGGTCTGCTGACTTGGGTTGACTCTGGGGGCGCCCGGAACCTTCGGGGCGCCCTGCCCAGCTACTGCCTCACTCCTTTGTGGCTCTCTGAGCTGCAGATACACAGTCCTTCGGTCCTGCATCCAGGGTTAGTCCAAAACAGCAAATATTATGTTAGTTTATACAGCCTTAGCTGTCTTGGTTCTGACTTTGGTCTCCAAAATGGAGCCCTAGGTTGAACCGACGCCTAATGTTCCCTCAAGGGGAACGCGTCCTCACCTACTCCTCTCGGGAGAATTTACCTGGTGCCAACCGGCTCCTCCAGTTGGACTTTTGCCCAGCAGCCCTTCGCCAGGTCTTGAGTTTCGCCCAACAGCCCTTCGCCAGGACTTGGTTTTTGCCTAGCAGTCCTTCGCCAGGACTTGGTTTTCGCCTAGCAGCCCTTCGCCAGGACTTGGTTTTCGCCTAGCAGCCCTTCGCCAGGACTTGGTTTTTGCCTAGCAGCCCTTCGCCAGGACTTGGTTTTTGCCCAGCAACCCTTCGCCAGGACTTGGTTTCCTGACAGCCCATCGTCAGGTGCCTAGCAGCCCTTCGCTAGGACTTTGTTTCTTGCACTCTCAAGCAGCATTGTTAGATACCAAACAACCCTTAACTTTGAATCCTTTGCCAATATCAAAACAAGGTTCGATCTGGTGCTCCCTGCACCAACAACATGTGTTCGACCTGTGTATGTTAGGTTGAGTTATATATTGATGATCTAGTAGGGGTTGCATGCGTTAGAGTCATGCACCATCTCTGCATTATTACATGCCGATGATCAGCGACTCCCTTGTGGTTGAGCCTATTGTCCGGTACATGATATGCACACACAACCACTCATGGGTTAGTGGATATCGTTCAGTGTGTGCATTTGCTTTGTACTGCTCCAATCGACCGCTCATGGGTAGTGGTTCCGGACTGCGGTAGCAGGCGGGGATCCCTCCTCTTCCCATAGACCAGAGGAGATAAGAGAGATATCTCCCCAATACGTACATGAGCGAAGCGATAGCTCCACCAGCATCCTGCCCACTCGGTCGCTCAGGAGCAGTGACGACAAAGTGTGTACAGTGTCATAGCTCTACCCACTCGGCCAACAGCATCTAATATGTCTTGGTGGATTGACTGGCGTCAGAGTGACCATGTCATTGCATCATATGCATATGATGCATTGTGCATTTGATTGTGATTGTTGTATTTGTTTGCTGCATATGTTTGACATATACATACAGGGGATATTATGTGTTTGGTTTGATGACCCCGCACCTGCTTGTATAACACGAGCCTTATATGATTCAGGATAGGTTATTTTCTGATATGTACATTCATTTGGTACTTTCAGTTATGCAAATTCTAATATTTCCGTTGAGACTGCATCCTCTTATTTCTGTATAGCTTATTCAACAATTTATTCTATCATGCATATCTTTCTCTATACCTGCAGAGTCCACTTGGACTCACCACCCATCACAATATTTTTGTTTTCGGGTGTCGCCAGGGGAGCCCAGTTGCTAGTCCTAGGTCCCTACGACTCCAATTTTGGGTGCTTCCGCGTATTTTTGTTTCTCTTACAGCATACTTTTTGATTTGTATTGTATATTTCTAGCATGGACTTGTATCGTGTTGCATTTTATGCGGTATTATATTTTTGAGTCCTCTGTTGGACTTCATGTGTATCATTTTGCTACGCGCCTGCCCAGAGGGAAACTCAGGTAAGTATTATGGTTTTATTACTGTGATACATTTATTTCTGTATGAGATATCTCTTATTTGAGGTCTGATGCCAAATATATATTGCGTGATTTGTATGTATGTTCCAAATTGTCCATCGTACAGGAGAGATGTTGTCCGATTTTATATTGGATCAGTGACTCCTCTGATCTTGGGGCGTGACAGATAATATTGAACTTTCTGATTTCATTATTAAAAGTGTACTACTTGTTGAGAATTTTCAATTTAACCTGCTCAATATTAGTCAATTTGTGTGATACCGAATATAAGGTTAAGTTCCTATCAACTAAATGTGTGATTAAACACATTAACAACCCTAATATAACACTTAAGGGTCCTAGGTACAATAATATTTATGATATTAAGTTTATCAGACCCTTAAAAAATTGCCTCTTAACCCAGAATGAGGAAACCTTGCTTTGGAATAGAAGGCTTGCCTATGAACATTTCAGAAGGTTACCTAAATTAAATGACTTAGTTAGAGGTATACCAAAATTACCTAATCTTGAGTCAACAATCTGTGATGATTGTCAACAAGGAAAACAATCCAAATCAACTCACAAATCAACTAATCAAATACAAACTAATTTAATACTTGAACTAATTCACTTAGACCTATTTGACTCACATGAGATTAAATCTATAAATGGAAGTCTCTATTGTCTAGTAATTATTGATGATTATTCATGATTCACTTGGGTTAAATTCCTAAAAAATAAAGATGAAACCTTTGAAATTTTTAATCACTTTTGCAAGCAAATAGAAAATGAAAAAGGGATAAAAAGTAAAAGAATTAGGAGTGAAGTGGAGGTGAATTTAAAAATTAAAAATTCAACCAATTTTGCTTAAAAAATGGATACCATCATGAATTCTCTTGTCCTAAAACATCACAACAAAATAGAATTGTTGAAAGAAAAAATAGAACCCTACAAGAAGCAACAAGAACAATGCTTAATGAATATAACTCACCAAAATATCTCCGGGTTGAGGCTGTTAGTATAGCCTATTATGTTCAAAATAGAACAACTATAAATAAAAACCTCAAAAAAACATCTTTTGAAATTTATTACAATAAATTGCCTAATATTAAATATTTCAAAATTTTTGGATGTAAGGTTTGTAAACTAAATACAAGAGAATACCTAGGAAAATTCACTTCTACGATTGAAAATAAAATTTTTGTAGGATACTCACTTACTAGTAGAGTCTACGATAACACCATCTTAAGAATTGAAGAAACCACAAATGTTAAATTTGATGAATCTAAGGACTCTAATCAAACCCAATATAAACCAATTGATTTTGTTAGGTTAAGTACTGATGATTTAGAGCCAAGTCAAATAGAAAACAAGAGGATGATTTAATTGAGTCAGATCAAAACCAACAAAAACAAAAATCCACACGTGTCAGTTTAGCTCACCCAACTGATCAAATAATACCTATACCTGAGGGTTCAAACTAGATCTACTTTTAGGAACCTAAGTCAAATTGTCTTAATTTCTAAAATTGAACCCAAAACTATAGAATAGTCCTTACTTGACCCTGATTGGATTATAACAATGCAAGAAGAATTAGCTCATTTTGAACGAAGTGGTGTTTGGAAATTAGTACCTTTTGTTGGTGCAATCGACCCAAGTTTGATCGGGTAGATCATGGATTTTGATGTGTGTATAAATATGATTAAGTTAGGTTTTCATATTGGTTTGATGTATGTTTGAGTCATGTAGAACTTGGTGGAACACACATATGAAAGATCTCATCCTAGTGCTCGGGTCCTCGAGTCGGTGAAGGATAAAGCATTCGAGGGACCGCCGAACAAAGAGCAATGGAGTGGAGCCAAGGGAAGCAGACTTTAAGGCATACACGAAAGATGGCATGGAAACGAGCTGTGGGCTCGTATGCATCCGAGGGGTGAGAGCCAAAGGAAGAGGGCTTCAAAGGGCGACTCTGGAAAGGTTGAGAGTGAGCTTGTAAGCAGGGCAGTCGACTGGCAAGGGAAGCAGTCAACTGGCACCTTTGAGAGTGCACTGTAGCAGTCGACTGGTAAGGGAATAGTCGACTGATTTTTCTGTGAGGTCGAACAGCATGTAGCAGTCGACTGGTATGGGAACCAGTAGACTGGTTTGTTCAAAATCCAGCCGTTAAACTAGTCGTTGGCTGGACACCAGTCGTCTGGCCCTGGGAGCAGTCGACTGGTGTCGAGGCTGAGCTGTTTTATTAACAGCTCTATCCTCTATTTAAAGAGGAGCTTGAGACTTGAGAATGGTCAGTTGTGTTCTGTGTAAAACCTATTGCTCAAGTGCTCAAGCTCCCAAGTCTTCTCTCTTCCTCAAACCCTAGTTTCAATCTTGTAAAAGGAAGTGAGACTTTGTGAGAGGTTGTTCTCCATCGAGAAGGAGAAAATATTAGCTGGAGATTGTCGAGGAGTGATCCACCGAAGAATCAAGGGTTCGTCCACCTCAAGGACACGCCGTGGTGTAGGAGCAAGCAATCTCTGAACCACATAAACGGTAAAGTGTTAGCATTATTCTAATTGGTAGTTTGAGTTTCTGCTTGCGCTAACAATTGTAGGAAGAAAGTGAATTGGAAGAAAAGCTATTCACCCCCCTCTAGTCGTTCCATTGGTCCCAACACCTTTACCCAAGATAAAAAATTTATTGAAATAAAATGGGTATTTAGGAATAAACTAAATGAACAGGTAAAATAGTAAGGAATAAGGCCAGATTAGTAGTTAAAGGCTTTAGCCAATTAGAAGATCTTGACTATGATGAAACCTATGCCCCAATAGCTAAACTTAAATCCATTAGAATGATTTTAAGTTATGCAGCCCATAAGGGATTCAAACTTTATCAAATGGATGTTAAGTTAGCCTTCCTAAATGGCCTAATTAAGGAAGAGGTCTATGTAAGACAACCACCTGGCTTTGAAAATCTACAACACTCTAACGATATTTATAAACTTAAAGAGGCATTATACGGACTAAAACAAGCTCCTAGATCGAGCCTGGTATGAAAGATTAACCAAATATCTAGTGTCAAAAGGATTTAACCAACGTCGAGTTAACCCAACCTTATTTGTTAAAATTTTGAAATCTGACATTTTTATAGCAAATTTATGTAGATGGCATAGTTTTTGAATCTACTAACTCAGACTTTTTAGAAGAATTTACAAGTTTAATGAAACAAGAATTCGCAATGAGTCTAATAGGACAACTAACTTTTTTCTTAGGCTTGCAAATTAAACAAACACATGAAGGAACTTTTGTTTATCAACAAAAATAAACTACGGAATTACTTAGAAAATTTAAAATGGAAAACTCTAAAGAAATTAAAACACCTATGGCCACAAATCAAACTCTGGATAGTGACCCAAATGGTAAACCAGTTGACCTCAAATACTATAGGGGTGTCATAGGTAGGCTACTATATCTAACTGTAAGCAAAACTAATATTTTATTTGCAGTTAGCATGTGTGCAAGATATCAAACCTGTGCAATGGAATCCCACTTAACCAAAGTTAAAAGAATTTTTAGATATCTTAAAGGCACACTTAATATAGGAATGTGATATCCTAGAACAACCCACTTTGACCTTATTGGATTCTCTAACTCGAATTATGTCAGCTGTAAGTTAGATAGAAAAATTACAAGTGGTGGATGTCAACTCTTAGGACCATCACTTGTCAGCTGGTTAGTAGAAAATAACACTGTGTTGCCCTATCTACTACTGAAGCAAAATATATAGCTATGGGTGAATGTGTAGCTCAATTATTGTGGATGATGCACACCTTAAAAGGTTTTAACCTAGATTTTAATAAAGTAAAAAATATTTATTGATAATTTAAGCTTAATTAACCTAATAAAAAATCCAGTGCATCATTCAAGGACAAAATATATTGAAATCAAGCATCACTTTGTTAGAGATCATGTAGCTAAAGGTGAAATTGAGCTTAATCATATTGAATCCAAATCTAACCTAGCCGATATATTCACTAAATCACTTCCAGAATTTGAATTTAATAACTTAAGAGGACAAATTAGAATGTGTGTTATATACTAGGATTTCATTGCTTACTTAAGACTCTTAATTTGCATTTTAACTTTCTTTCTATTTGTTTGTTTTTTATTTTTCAATTCAACTAGTTTTGTTTTTAAATTTCCACTTTTTTATTTACTTGAAAATTGATTAGGCAGACCTAGCCTAAGCTTGACCCCTAGAACAGCATGAACCTATAACTCTAGGTAGCCCACATCTCACAAAGCACATTAAGGTTAACTTGATTCTGATTGTAAAAACATAGAATGGTGTGAGATGCATAAGACTTTGCTTGGATTTCAGAATACTTATGTTAGTGCATCACAGTAAGTCTCGGCACTAAATATAAAATTACAGTAATCAAGTTAAGCATTTCTGGCAAGTAAAATACTTAACTTGACCAACCGAGTAAACACTACTATCCTTTGATAGTTAGTTAGTAACTAAGGGTCGGACATGTAATTAAGGATATGCAATCAATTGATTCAGGGGGAGCAAATCTATTTTATTCTTAATTAACCTTTTTGTTGTTTTTAAAATTTTTTTATAATTTGCAAAATACTAAATGAATATACTTCTCTTTTGAAATTGGGGTTAAATGAGTTAATTAATTTAGGGGAGCTTTCAGACTAAAGACTTGTTGTCTAGCCTAATTTTTTTAAAAAAAATTAGTTGGTTTTCATTCTGTCCTTGAAAAATAATTTGTGACATTCATTTTCTAACAACTTAATGTTAGTTGTTTAACTTAATTGATATTGTTTTATAAGATATTGCAAACCTTTTGATATTGATTTTTTGACGACTTAATCTTGACATTAGTTTTGAAAGTTACTAGTCAACTTATTTATAAACATAATCTATTTTTTTTCTTCAAAGATTACTTAGCTTATTGCTGAACTTTCATTTTTTTTATTTTTTTTAATTAGAAATTTTTGTATTACAACGAGATATGCTCAGACTTCAAAATCATTACTTTACTTGATTGTGAAAACTTAATTTCTAAAAAGTTATTACAAATTATGTCTTCAACTAATTTTGATCACTCATTTTTTAAAACTAATATGTTAAAATGATTTTCAAAATTGTCATTCTTTGAAAATGTAAACTTTGACTTATTACTTATACTTAGCTTCAAGGTTAAGAACTTATTTTTTTAACTCATTTTGACTTGCAAACATTCTAAAAGTGTTGAAAATAATATTCATGAACTAACTTTTCTTTTAAACTTAGCTCACATTTTTTTTTTGGATGTTGAAACTATCGTTTGAAAATTGTTTATAGTTTAAGCCTCCCCTTGGATTCAAATGTTGCTAGCAAGTCTTTATTCATAGTTTCAAAATTGCTTGTGTTGATTCTCTTAAATAATAATATTATTATTTATTTTGATGAATACCAAAGGGGGAAGGTTTAGGTTACAAGCTAGAAAAGTAAAATATCCGAAATATTTTAAACCAATACTAATTTTAGAGCATGTCATTGAACCTTATTGTTATTACTGTTTGGTTACCTGAGTATTTTTATTGTTGTTGATTTTCTAACTTTAACCCAGGTTATCATTCCATCAAAAAGGGGAGATAATTGATATAGTTTTTTTTTAATATGGAAGAATTTTATTTCAAGTAAAGGAAAATCCATATTAGAAGGGGGGCCAAACCTGACCTTCTAATATAGAATTACAAAAGACATTGATTTACATTTGGTAACCCAAGCAAATCACTATTAGAAATATATTCGCGCAAACCATTCATCTTATATTGTTTACATCCCCTATCGTAATGTGCCACCTTGAACAAATATTATGAAGAACTCATGAAATTCTGAACATGTTTAATCCACCTTGCATTTCCAGAATCATGTAAAGAGAAAACCAACAGAAATCATCTAAGAGCCTTTCAAGAGCAGACCGTAACCATCTGATTTTTAACAGCTTTCCATTTGCGATAAAAAGGCTGCAATCAGCAAATCTTCAGCCATTAGACAACCAACAGCCTTTAGTTAAGCATAAGTCGAATCAGATATTGTCAACTGAGTTCCGATACCATCTCAGAAACTAACTTTAGAGCATAAGGAGCTTTCCTCAGATTCAGAGTAATTCCATAAACATCCTTTAGCCAAACAAATTCAATCATATAGAAAACCACCCGAAAGACATCTGAAAGCCTATCATACATCAAAGCCAACCTTCATACGTATCAGAATTTGGCACTTATACCAACATATGCATTTCAGAATTCAGCCACATCAAACCAATTTCAGAAATAAAACTTCAGAATTCAGTTGAGATCAGATAATATCTACCTGATACTATCTACCCAGTTCAGATACTGTCTACAAATTTTAGATAAGACATCAGATATAGCAATCAGATTTCAGATAAAACCACAGTTTCAAATTTCAACCTTGTTCTGCATTTTGTTCCATATTCAGATAAAATTATTTGAATCTGCCGAACAAAAATTTCTATCCATTTCTATTAAAAAACCTACAGATAGACTGCCCCTTATAATCATAAGACTTTGTACCAAGGGGAACATAAAGCCAATCCAAATGCCTATCGACAGCCCTGTAAGCAAACTGATGCTTAATACAAGTTCCAACCATTTCAAAATTAACTTCTATTGCCAGGTATAGGATCTGTAGACAATCCTGCAAGCATAGATATTCAAGAAGAATTATCAAATAACAAATCCAGAGGCTTATCAGAAATCATTAATCCAGCATTATGAAGAGTAAAAATATTATATTCAGAAATGACTATCCTGTCAATATAAAACAATTCAACCAGAAATAGAATATTCAGAAAATGCAGAGTCTGAGAAATTGAGAACCAGAGTCTGAGAGATTAATCAGATTTGTAAGTCTGATTCTGCTAGAGTAATCAGAAGCCAGCCAAAAAATAACCAGAATATTAACCATTTAATCAAGGGAGAATAAAAGAGAATAAAAAGAGCCTTCCATTTTTATTGTTTTTACTTGTTACAGTAATTTCCGGACCATCTTAACATAAGGAAAGCTCATCCTATCCATCTTACAAATACCATATAAAGTCTTTGTTGGAACCCGGATGGCTAGAGAGGGAGGGGGGGTGAATATAGCCAAACACTTGAAACCTTTGGCACTTATGAAATTTCTACACTCAACCTTATCAGTAGCACAGCGGAAGAAACGAATGGAAACAAAGCAGTGCAGAAACCAAAAACAGAGAACGAATGCAAACAGACACAACTAGCAAGAACGCTAACACGGAGGGTTTACAAGGTTCGGAGATAACTTGCCCCTACTCCTTGGCGTGCCCTTAAGGTGGGCGATTGTAACGACCCGTAAAAATTTTCTAATATTTCTTTAAAATATTGAGCATGTCTAGATAATTTTCCGAAGGACCTAGGAACATTAACACGAATTTTAACCTAGAAATCCATGTTTTTTCCATTTAAATTGGGGAAATAGGCACTAATGGGCCTTATATGGGCTTTCTAGTCCCATGATTATTGGTGAATCTTAGGTAAAAATTTATAGAAATATAAAGGGATTTTAATGAGAAATATTAACATAATTATGGAGGAATTTTTAAGGGATTTTCGAAATAATAGAAAAATAAAATAAAAATAAAATGGAAAATTAGTTCATTCACCAAGGATTGAACCTTGGACCTCTTGTACAACCATGCATGCTCTAACCAATTCACCTAGCAAGGGAGTGCTATGAGGAAATGAAGTGGATTATGGTTAAGGCTTAGGAAAAATGAAGAGTCACCAACCATGACTCTTCACTTACCCTCCTTAATGTGTTATAAAGAGGGGGAATGGGAGTTTCTTTCTTCTTTCCATCAAGTCCACATTTCTTCTTCCTCCTCCCTCATTCTAGACGAAACCCCCAAGAGGGATTCTCCCTTGGAAAAAGTTCACCTAAGGCTCCATCTCCAAGATCCAAGGCTTTTACAAGGGTACAAAGGCTAGGGGTGGTCAAGAGGCAACAAGATCTTCATCCTTCTCCCAAATCTAAGATTCATAATCAAGATCAACCAAGGTAAGACTCCCTCACCTGTGGTATAATAGCTCTCTTGAAGTTTATCATGATATGAAAGTCTTGTTTGAATTTTATGTTGAAAAAAAAAAAGGGAAAAGAGCCATGAACCCTAACCTAGGTTTCGGCCACTAGGGTTTTTGGGGTCCAAGTTGATGTTAAAAATCTTACTCATGCTTTCTAATGTTTTTCCATGATGAATATAAGTTAAAATAAGATTTGGAGAAATTTTGGGGTATCCTAGTATCCCCTAGGGTTTCGGCCAACCCCATGAACCCATGAGTAGGGTTGGATCTAAACCTTCAAGTATATATTTTGTGTATTATCATGATATAAGGGAGATTGATGGTGACTTATGTGAATTTTCACGAGGCTTTGTGACCCTATAACTTTCGGCCAAGTAGGGGTCTAGGGCAAAGAGTTGGAGCTTACCTTAAGTAAGGGTCCTAATGGTTCCTACGGTATGGTATGGAAGACGTTAGATGGTTAATTGGAAATTCTATGAATTTATGTATGCACCCATGGATCCTTATATGTTTCGGCCAACCCTAGAAAATAGGGCTTGGGGTTAGGGTGAACCCTAATCATGAGCCTAAATGGCTTCTTATGGCCCTATAGGTAATGTATGGTTGTTACTTTTCCTTATGCTACCTTACATGTAATTGAATGATGGAACTCCTCCCTTATAGGTTCCGACCAAACAAGGTAACTAGGGTTTGGGTGGAGTTAGGGTTTGAAGAATGATGGTTTATGGTTTATTATGAAGTATATATATAGGTTCAAGCATGCGGTAGAAATTAAGTTACCTATAACCCTAACCTTAAGCACCATGTTTCATGTTTGTATGTTTGGATGCCATGCACTTGGATAATAGGTAACATGTTTATGGAAGTCCTAACTATGCAAGCTTGAGATAGATACCATGCTTATGTATGAAATGCAAAGCTTACCTTATGTATTATGACCATGCAAGCTCCATGGATTAGGAAAAATGGTTTATGTAAATATATCATGTGCAATAGATATAATGCAATGCTTACCTTAGATGCCATCATCATGCAAGCACTAGGAATAAGAATGATGTTTTATGAATGAAGATGCATGCCATGTTTTATGAATGAAGATACATGTCATGTTTATGAATGAAGATGCATGCCATGTTTATGAACGAAGATGCATGCTATGTTTATGAATAAAGATGCATGTCATGATGTATGAATGATGAAGCATGTGAAGTATTTTACTTTATGAATGGGCTTGTACCGGACCGAAGTATGGGTCCAAGGGATGGGCACCTTAAGAATGCCCCGGTTCTGGACTACCGACTATGCTGTCCACGGTTCTGGCACTACCGAAGCTGTGCAACAGGGATGGGCACCTTAAGAACGCCCCGGTTTTGGGACTACCGACTATGCTATCCTTACCCTAGTAGGTCGGGGCTCGCTACCTCGTATTTACTTAGGGATGCGTGCTTATGATGAATGTATGTGATACAAGCCGGGGACCCCCAATGATGTTATGATTATGTTTAAGTATTTAAAAGTATGATTTTAAAAGTTAAGCATCCCTATGTATATGCATTAGACTCATGTATTCATTCATGTTATGCATTCTGCCATGATAGTAATGTCTTATGCTTATGTTTCATGTCAAGAAAATATGCATGATAGTAAACGATTTATACTTATGTTATGTTTATACGTATCATGCCATGCTAGGAATGTTTATTTATGTTTATGTTTATGCCATGTATCATGCCATGCTAGGAATGTTTATTTATGTTTAGGTTTATGCCATGTATCATGCCATGCTAAGAATGTTTATTATGTTTATGTTCATGCCATGTCAAATATATGCTAAGTGATCCTAGATGCTTATGTTCTAAGTAGAGCACCAAGTATGTTAATGTTTCATGTTCTCATTATTAAGTGATGAATGGTTTTAGTGAGTAGGAAAGAGTCTTACTAAGTCTGTGTGCTTATAGTCTTATTTCCTTATACCGCAGATCACACAAGGGGACAGTAAGGAAGCAGCAGGAGGGCAAGAATGCATGTGTGTGGTAGTGACTTGGCCAAGAAGACAATATGTTTACTCGTCTTATGCTAGAACTTTACCTTTGATGCATATGTGCTTGAATGATGACTTATGTGACTCTATGACCTGATGCTAAGTATGACATGATATGATGCTAAGTATGAAGTTAATATGTCAAGTTCCCATGTCATCATGTTAGGAATGGTAGTAGGTACAGGTAGGTGTAAGTTTAAAGTGTTTCCGCTGCATTATGATGTCCACCTGCCCTGTCCATGTTAACGTAACGCCGCTTTATGGAAAGAAAAAAAAAGCAGGCGTTACAGCGATCCCTTGATCGTCGACAGATCAAGCCCCGGTGTTCACCGGATATAAAGCAACCTCCTTCTCGGTGGAGAAACCTCTCCACAGCGTTTCAAACAAGGATATAGATTTAAGCTTAATGAAACACAAAGAAAACTCTTACTCAGCACTTAGCAAGGACAAGAACACAACAAGCTTATCCCGAGCTCCACCCAGCGACGATCTCACGCAAGGACTCCCTCCTTCGTGTCTTCTCACTGTTGGACTCCAAGCTCCTTGTTCCTTCCTCCCAGCACTCACGTAAGAGTTGGTTGCTCTTCAGATCTCAAAGACTTGCTCAAAGAATCAACAGCACACGCACACAGCAAGTCAAGTGTGGAGAACACAAAATCGCAGCAAGAACTTCAGCAAGCTCGAACACTTGGAACTGTCGAACTCAAGAACACTCGAAACTCTGCTTCAACCGAAGTCTTCTTCTTGCTTTTGTTTCTCCACCCAGCATCAGATGACACCATCCCTGCAGCTCCCAGCTGCTCATCTGCCAACGCCAGCTACCACTGAGCTATCCCTGGACTCCCTGAGCTTCCCTCAGCCAAGCTCCAGTCTCAGCTCCAGTCTGCAGCTCGGCCGTTGCAACCTGAGATGGAAAAACGGACAAACCTGCTCCAAGGAAAGTTCTCCATTGACTCTCCTTGAGTGTTTGAATCCTCCCCTGTCACCTGCAACTTAATCAGACTGTTAGAGCAGCATATCAACCAGTAAATCAAGAATCAGAAGCTTAGCGTAGAGAATCGGGTGTGGTCAGATGTGATCAGAGCGTCTGACAGGCAATTTGAATTAAAGTGATCGGTCACCAGACCGATCCAGAGATTTTGGGTCGGTCACCGGACCGATCCACCGTTTTGCTGGGACTCCCAGCCTCATAGCAACACAAGCCTGATCGGTCACCGGACCGATCAGAGTGAAGCTTGATCGGTCACCAGACCGATCAGAATGATTCCTGATCGGTCACCCAGACCGATCAGGTTCGATGAACAGTAATTTCGAAAATCAAATCCTAAGTCTCTGATCGGTCACCGGACCGTTCAGATGCTGATCTAAAGGGGAACTCAACTCACTATTCACTCCCTGATCAGTCACCAGACCGATCAGGAATAGGGCAGTGAGGAAGTTGCTTGCTCCCTGATCGGTCACCTGACCGATCAGGAGCCAAGCAACAGGGCAACACCTGCTGCCTGATCGGTCACCAGACCGATCAGTCATTGCTGGATCGGTCACCTGACCGATCCACGAAGGAGCAGCGTGCCAATATCTCTGATCGATCACTAGACCGATCCAGGGCTTCAACCCAGCCCTCCAAGCTATGGTTCCATCCACGTTAGCCCTCCAACCTAACCCTCCAAGTTGGGAATTTGCACCTAACCCTCCAAGTTAGGACTTTTCACCTAGCCCTCCAAGCTAGGACTTTTCACCCAACTCTTCCGGATTAGGACTTTCCAAACCTAGCCCTCCAAGCTAGGACCTGACCCTCCAAGATAGGACTTTTTCACCTAATTCTCCAAGATGGGAATTTGCACCTAACCCTCCAAGTTAGGATTTTTCACATAGCCCTCCAAGCTAGAACTTTTCACCCACCTCTTTCGAATTAGGACTTTTCACACACCTAGCCCTCCAAGCTAGGATTTTCAACACCTAACCCTCCAGGTTAGGATTTTCCAACACCTAGCCCTCCAAGCTAGGACTTTTCATTCCATGCCTGATCCCCGACCAGGACTTAATCATAATCATCATAATCAACCTGAACTAAAATCGGTGTCAACACCAAAACAACAATCAGGGCCAGACTGCATCAACAGTCTTGTCAATATCTTGTTTGAATAGCACTTTTTCACCTTACAACTTAAAAGCTAAATTAGCCAAATAATCCGCAGTCGCGTTTGCTGCTCTATATACATGTGAATAAACCACACGGTACTTTTCCACCAACAATCTGATTTTCAGAATAATTTTCCTATATTCCCAACATATTGAAGAAGATTGAATTAACCTCAACGCTACCAAGGAGTCTGATTCCAACCAAATTGGAAGAAAATGATTAGCTATACATAGTTCTAATCCAATAACAATAGCATAGAGCTCAGCTTTAATATTTGAAGAAAAACCCAGAGTACCATATTTTGCCATTAAGAACTGTCCCTCATGATCTCGGATTATAGCCCCAAACGAAGCCTCCCCCGGGTTTCCTTTCGAACATCCATCCATGTTTAGTTTATAACCTCCAAATTTTGGTTGATACCAGCGCACCATTATAATAGATGTTTTAGCTTTTGTCTTGATGTCCAACCCCCAAACTTTAGCAACCGAGGTAAAACCTTTCCAATGTCTATTTTTTATAGTGCCTACGGCTTCACCCAACCAACAATATTGAATTATTTTTCTTTTGATATTCCGAACCTCCTGTTTAACTTCTTCATGCTTAGCCTCATTCCTAGCTGACCATAAAAACCAAACAATAAGAAATGGCATTACCTCTTTAATGTGGCCATCTTTTAACCAATCAGACCCAATCCTCCATTCTTCCAATAAAGAGAACCGATTGACACAGAATAAATTAGCAAAATAAGACCAAACTTCTTTAGCTATTGGACCTTCAAAAAACAAATGATTCCAAGTCTCTAATGAGCTACAACATTGACATTTAGAGACTAGAGTAATACCACGTTGTTGTAAAATAGTGTCTATAGGGAGTTTCCTCTTCAGAAATCTCCACGCGAAAATAGAAATACTCGGTTTGAGTAACCCGCTCCATATTGCATAGTTTATGGGGTCCCTATTTTGTGTTTGCCGAATACTATTCCAAGCTAATTTTAAAGAAAAGCCACCATCTTGAGAAGGTTTCCAAATAATTTGATCATCTACTAGTTGACAAGGAATATCAGCTATCATTTCGGCAGAATAAACCGGAAGTAATCTATTAATTTCTTCCATTTTCCAATGTGAACCATCTATAAGTTCCTCAACCCTTAATCTAGTATTAACAATCGGTGCAATCAATTTAAAAAGAGGTCCATCATCTAACCAAGTATCAAACCAAAAATTGATCTTTCCATTTCCCAGAATCCAACCAATATTTTGCTCAGCCAAATTACGAACTTTCATAAGCCTACGCCAATAAGAAGATGCATTTTTCTTTAAGTCAACAATAGCCGAATGTGATGAACCACAATAAAAATTAGAGAGATATGAAGCCCAAAGGGTTTCTTGCTCTCTGAATCTAAACCATAGCTTAATCGCCATTGCAAGACTAATATCTGCAAGCTTCCTTAATCCCAATCCTCCTTCTATTTTATGCTGACTGATATCTGCCCATGCCACCCAATGGACTTTTTTATTAGTCTCCGTGGAGCCCCAAAAGAATTTAGAAAAAATCATCTCCAAGCTGTGAAGAATAGACAGTGGGGGAAGGATCACTTGCAACAAATATAGGGGCATAGAAGATAGCACACTCTGAATTAATAGTAAGCGTCCTCCATATGTCAACCGTGTCAGATTCCATCCCATAAGCTTTTTCCTTATCTTTTCTAGTAAGGGTTGAAAATAAATTGATTTCTGGTGCCCAGTACAAAGAGGAATCCCCAAATATTTCATAGGCCATGTGCCTTCCAGAAAACCTGTCTCAGCCAGAATTAGACCCTTTCGATTATTTGATATCTTGCTGGATAAGTAAATCAAACTCTTCATTGCATTTACAGTTTGCCCCGAATGTTTTTCATATGTATTCAAGAAATTCTTTAACAATTTTATGCAGTCAATAGATCCATTCAGGAATATTATCACATCATCCGCATATGCAAGGTGTGAGATCTTCATATTACAACCTGTAGAAAAACTCAACTTAGGATTATTGTGATAGAGCTTCTCTAGTCCCCTGGATAAAAATTCAGATACAATAATAAACAAAAAAGGTGAGATTGGGTCCCCTTGCCGTAGCCCTCTCTTTGATTGAAAGAAACCTGCCATCTGACCATTGATGCGAATAGAAAACCAAACTACAGAAATACATCTTTCAATCATATCTATAAAGTTTTTTGAAAAACCAAAGGCTGCCATAATTCTAAAAAAAAGGCTCCACTGAACTCTATCAAAGCTTTAGCCATGTCCAATTTCATTATAACATTACCCCCTCTAACATGATGGTTTAATTTGGATGTCAATTCTTGAGCCAATAATATTTATCTNATGAAGCAATTGACTGTTAATAGTGCAATTCAGAGTTCAAGTGTTTCGGCTTCTCCACAAGCTAATCAAGTGATGAGGGTCTGCAGCATTTGCTCTAGACAAGAGCACACTTCAGATTCATGCCCACCCTCCAACAAGACGAGACAGTAGCAGCATTGGTAAGAGGACAATTTCAAGCAATAAACAATCCTTATTCCTCTACTTACAACCCCGGTTGGAGGATCACCCAAATCTCAATATGGGAACTTTTTGCACAAGACCCTCAACACAGCAATTGCAGCAGCCTCCCTAGAATTTCCAGCAAGCACAGCCAATTCCAGCAGCCACAGCAATTTCAGCCTTCGGATTCGAATTTTCAGCCTACATTTCAGCAACCGCAGCCCCTATTTCAGCAATTCGCACTCAACTCCAGCATATCATCAAGGCAACAAGGTTTTCAATCATTTCCAGCTTCCAAACTCAAAACCAACAAAATTTCCAGCCTTCCCAGCCCTATAATTAGATTTCACAGCCCTACAATCAAGGGTTTCAAAATCAGAATTTTCAATCCTCATCATCGAATTTTCACCTCAAAATCAGAACTTTCAAGGCTACAACTTCCAGCAAGGTTTCCAAGCATATCAGCCCGCTAATACCCTACCAACAGTAATTTTCATCCTCCTATCAGCCCAACAGTCATGTTTTCAAGGATCACGCAAGCTCACCACTTCAGCCGAATACTTCATCATTTCAAGTCAGTCAAGGAGCTATGCTAACCAAGGAGGCTATGGAAGCTCAAGTGGAGGAAATGCTCAGCAACAACAAATGATGGAAATGTTTCAACAAATGTTCCAACAACAACAACAACATAATCACAACATTGAGAGGCAAATAGGTCAATTGGCTAGCGGGATTAATCAAAATCAAGCTCAAGGATCAAGTCAACTCCCTTCCCAAACTGTTCCTAATCTTAAAGGAAATGTGAGTGCTATAACTTTGAGGAGTGGGAAGGTTACTTCATCTCCAAATGGTCCAAGAGCTGAAATTTCAGAAAATCAAACAGCAACTTTAATTCCAGCCCAAAATAGCCATGAAACGACTTCAAATTCAGCTGATTCCATCCCTAGCCCGTTCCCAACTCCTTCCTCAAGTAACCCTCCAAATTTGGTGGAAAACAGAGAAGAAATCAGTGGCGAGACGCAAGGAACAGCAGCCACTTCGCAGGGGACAGCAACCAAAATTTCAGCCTCTCCACTTCCGGTAAAAGAAGATGACTTTAGGGTTCCTCTACCCTTTCCACAGCGGAGAACACAAGCCAAAAGACAAGTGGAGGAGGAGAAGACCAAGGAGTACAATGAACTGGTAAAACTTTTCAGTAAAGTAGAGATTAATGTACCTTTGCTGACTATAATAAAGTAGATTCCTAAGTATGCCAAATTTTTTAGAGATCTTTGTGTTCATATGAAAAAGCTTAAGGAAAATGAGTTGGTCAGCCTGGGGAAGAATGTTTCATCGCTCATCCATGCCATACCTCAGAAATGTGAAGACCCTGGGATGTTTACTGTATCTTGTGAGATAGGGAGCACCACATTCCACGATGCCATGCTTGATTTAGGAGCTTCAATTAATGTGATGCCCAGGTCAGTCTTCCAGATGCTTGGCATAGGCCCTTTACAGCCCACTGGTGGTGATATAGCTAGCAGACAGGAGCCAGACCCGCCCAGCAGGTATGATTGAAGATGTTTTGGTGAAGGTAAAGGAGCTAATATTCCCTGCAGATTTTTATATCTTGGATATGGAGGGAGATTATTTGGCACACCGTTCTCCGCTTATTTTAGGCAGACCTTTTCTAAAGACTGCTAGAACCAAGATTGATGTATATGCTGGTACACTTTCCATGGAGATCGGAGACACGGTGGTTCAGTTTAGCCTTTTCGATGCTATGAAGCATCCGAGAGAGGATCACTCCATCAGGAGCATGGATATTCTTGATGAGCTGGAGCAGACAGATTAGAGGCTGAGGAATTTTTACCCGATTTTTTTGGAGGAGCTATTGATTCAGAGGAGGCTGAGAGAGTACTTACTACTGAGACTGAGGATTTTTCAGAAAATTTTTCAGATGTATTTCCAGTTGGAGATGTTTTTCTAGGTGTAGGGGATTGCACAGAGCCCCAAGGATCACCTATTGCTGTTGAGATTCAAAGTGTAGGGGATTGCACAGAGCCCCAAGGATCACTTATTCCAGTTGAGTGCCTACTAGAACTTGAACCTGATATGGAACCTATACTTGACCAGGAGGAAGCTATGGACACATCTATCATTGTGAGACCTCCAGGTATTTTTCAGCACGATCAGGTAAGTATTTCTTTTATTTTCTTGGAAACATCAAGAGAGGTACCAAAAGTTGATTTTATTTGCTACGATAAAATTCTTGATATATCATGTGTAGGAAATAATTGTGAAAATTTCATTGAAGTATCCAAAATAGATTTCATTGATTATGATAAGTTTCTTGATGCATCTTGGGTAGATATTCATTGTGAAAAATTCTTTGAGTTGCCTAAAATTGATTTTATTGGATGTGATGCATTTTTGGATACATTTTATGCAAAAACTGATATTATTTTATTTCTTTCTTACCCTGCACGCTTGAGAGGGGTATTACATGGTTTTGCAGGGTCCAGAAGACTTCTGGAGTGGGAGCTTCATCTGAACAGGCTCAAACCTCCTGGAGGGTGTTCCAAAAAGAATAAAGAGGGAGGAGATGATTTTACTTTAATTCAAAACACTCTACCTCTTAAATGGGTCTTGTATTTAAATAACCTTCGTCCACCTGAACAAGTTGCTGTAAAGTCCAAGTGTGGGGGAGCGATGCACTGTAAAGTTGAACAAATGGAAGAAGCTCTTTCGCACACCCAGACTCCTCCACTACCACGATGGAGGCTATTTCTTGACAGACTCCGACAGCTAGAGATAAAAGGGAGTTTGATCTTTGTTGCCTTTTCCTTTATTGCATGTTTTCACTTTTAAAATGAGTCCTTGCTAATAAATACGTGAGTAGAGTAACATGAATAAAAGTCATTGTAAACACCATGTCTTTTCTTTTAGCACTTTTCTTGCATGACTAGGAATAAATGTATCCCTTAGGTTATCTCCATGACATTTTAGAGTCTTTTGAAAATAAATTAAATTTGGTTGTTAAAACTTAGGGTTTGAGCTCATGGATGAAATCTTGGATGCTTGAGTACTATTTTGCTTTAGATTCTTAATTGAGGACTTGAGATGAATTATTTTTGCCTAGTGAGAATTAGCCTTATATTTGTGACACACATATGTTATTGAACTCTAGAACTTGCTTAGGTTCTTTCAAAACCATATTTCAATGATTGGATCACATCTATAGAGTCTAATCAATTTGTTTACCTTTCCATATCAATTCTTGACAATAATCATGTTCATTCTATTTTTCTTTCCTTATCTTCTACTCTTAACCATGTTGTTATAGGGACTTGTTTGTTTGGGGATGTTCTCTGATGCTATTTTGCCCGAGACGGACAAATGATTAAGTGTGGGGGAGTGACTAGTGTGGTGAATCAATTCGCATCAAGGAAGTACTTCATGTTAAAAAAAAATGGCCATTTGAGTGGAGCTTGGTATCAAGAATAAGTGGGAATTCAGTGGTGAATTGGAAGTGAAGTGGATCTAAAAATTTGCAATGGGAAGGAATGGCACGAAAACAAGTACAGAAAAAAAACTGTGCCATGAAGAAAAAAAAACTTTTTTTTTTGAAATCAATGGAGTTTGAAGCACAAATGGTTTGGATTAAGAAATGGAAGTAGGAATTATGGAAGATAAAATCAGTAACTCTTTGCAAAGTCTGGATTGAAGTTGTAAAGTTTGAATTGAGCAGAAATCTGTGCAAAAATCTGAACCAAAGTGGAACAAGTGAAGAAGAGAAAAAATCTGTGCCAAAGGAAGTTTTGTATCAACTTGCAATTGAAATTGGGTTTCCTAGGCTATGAATCAAGGGATTATGTTCATAAATGTATTAAAAGTTAGGAGTACATCAGCTGATGGACAGAACTGAAAGAAATGCAGCTGCTGAGATTTTAGATCAGACTTGAAAAAAAGAAAAAAAACAGATTGGAAGAGGAAAAAGGCAGCTGTGCTCAGATATTAGAGGCAAAACACACTGAATTCGATTGAGAAACAGGCTGATATTAATCGGTTTATTGGAGTTTCATTTGGTATAGAATTCTGAAGCTGAAAAACTGTGAAGAGCTGAGAAAACTTGATTGAAGGCAGAAATAAAGTAAATGCAGAGTAAAGTTAGCAAGTAACAATCCATTTGAAGCTCACGACATTGTAGGATTGGAAATGATTTGGATAAGCCTTTGGAGATCTAAGCACATCAAGACTGAACAAAATAAAGAACCAAAATGGAAAGTAGCAGCTGAAAAGAAAAAAAACAGTTTGAAAAAGAAAAGAAAAACAGAAAAAAAAAAGATAAAGTGGCACATAAGGGAAGTGTTGGCATCATGAAGTAAATAAAGTCTCTCTCATCCGAATCAATTCCTTGCTCCATTACATTCTGAATTTACTAGAGAGGACAGAACAGAAAAAGAAAAAGAAAAGAAAAGAGGAAGAATCAAGATTGGCACGCAAGAGTGAAATTGACACAAAGGAGTTGATGAATTTTTTTCATAAGATTTTTGAAGGGCAATGTCAAATGCCTCACTTCATCCCACTTTGACTTCATTATGAGGACTGAAAGGAGGGCAAAGTGCATCAAGAATATCCTTGAACATCCAAGTCTTCCACTCATTCAAATTTGCTATTTTCTTAGTTTCTACCTCATTTTTACCATTCTCTTTGTCTTTCACTTGTTTGAATAAATTTTTGTAGATGTTGATCCTAATCATGAATAATAGTGGAGAATAGATAATGAGCAAGCCAATGGTAGTGCAAGAAGCATGTGTATTTGAGTGAGCTCCACTTCCATCATCAACTTAGAACTAAGGAGAGAGCCACCAAAATTCTCCTTGAAAGACTAGTGAGTTAAATTCATCTCAATGAATCATGATGGATGAAAAGGCTAAGTTGTTGATTTAAGGACAAGATACTAATCCATAGAGCTTAGATTTTTGAGAATTGACGACCCTAGGTAATTTCTTTTCATTTGCTTCTAATTATGCTTAAGAAAGCCTAGGGGATACATACTTAGTGGTTTCGCGAGACGCTCAAGGTTAAGTGTGGGGGAGTCCCTATACATCAAAAATTTCACAAAAAAGCATAGTTTGTTGGGGCATTTCATTTCTAGCTCTTATGTTTCTTGTTCTATGACATCTATCACAGTTTTTAAAAAATAAGTAAGCATCATGAAATAATGTAGGCCAATATAATCCACACTCTAAAACTTTCCTAGCAGTCCTTTGTGGCCCAAGGCAAAATGTAAGAACTGAATAAAACTTATGATCAGGTATGCATCTTCTAATTATTTGATCACTACAAAATTTCCACAAGTAAGGATCATCCCACACATAAAATTTAGCATCACTTTTGAATTTATCCTTCTGAGCCCTAGTGAATTGTGCAGGAAAAACATTAGCTACTAAATAATTAACTAGATCTGCATACCATGGCGACTCACCATATATAACTAAAAGGTGCTCATCTCTGAAATCATCATCAATGGTGGTAGGGTGTCCATCTCCCTCTATTCTACTCAAATGATCTGCCACCAAGTTCTCCTTGTCACTCCTATCTTGAATCTCCAAATCAAACTCTTGAAGTAGAAGCATCCATCTAATCAGTCTGGGCTTTGCATCTGGCTTCTTTAGAAGATACTTCAAGGCTGCATGATCAGAAAATACAATAACATGAGAACATAACAAATATGATCTAAATCTATCCAAAGCAAAAACAATAGAAAGGAGCTCTTTTCTGTGGTGGTGTAGTTAGCCTGAGCAACATCTAAGGTCTTGGAAGCATAGCAAATGACATGTGGTGCTTCATCCACCCTCTGTGCCAGTACATCTCCTACAGCAAAATTAGAAGTGTCACACATCAACTCAAAAGGTAAAGTCCAATCAGGGGTCTAATAATAGGAGATGAAGTAAGAGCCTCCCTTAATCTCTGAAAAGCTTCCGTATATTTTTCATCAAAACAAAAATTCACATCCTTCTGCAAAAGTCTAGTCAACGGGCGAGCAATCTCACTGATGTCTCTAATAAATATCCTGTAGAAACCTGCATGGCCAAGAAAAGCTTGATCATCCCGTACGCATTTGGGGTAAGACAAAGAAGATATAATACTAATTTTAGCAGTATCTACTTCAATGCCTTTCCTAGAGACTATATGTCCTAACACAATACCATGTTCTACCATAAAATGACATTTCTCAAAATTAAGGACAAGATTAGTTTCAATGCATCTATGTAAAATCCTGGACAAATTATCCAAACAAGTATCAAATGATGTGCCAAATACAGAAAAATCATCCATGAAAATTTTCATGCAGTGTTCTAGTAACTCACCAAAAATACTCACCATACACCGCTGGAAAGTCCCTGGGGCGTTGCAAAGCCCGAATGGCATGTGTCATAAGCAAAGGTACCGAAAAGACATGTGAAAGTGGTCTTCTCCTGGTCCTCCGGGTCTATACAAATCTAAAAATAACCTGAATATCCATCTAGGAAGCAATAGTGAGACTTCCCTGTCAACCTCTCTAACATCTGATCAATAAAAGGCAAGGGATAGTGATCTTTCCTCGTTACTTGGTTCAGCTTCCTGTAATCAATACAAACTCTCCATGAATTCTTCACTCTGGTGGGTACTAACTTATTGCTCTCATTCTCCACCACTGTCACTCCTGACTTCTTAGGCACCACATGAATAGGGCTAACCCACTTACTGTCAGAAATAGGGTATATAATACCTGCCTGTAGAAGTCTGGTCACCTCTTTCTTTACAACATCTACAATCAGTGGATTTAACCTTCTTTGTGGCTGCCTAACTGGCTTAACATTCTCTTCTAAAAATATCCGATGCATACAAATTACGGGGCTAATACCAGGTATGTCAGCTAATGTCCACCCAATAACTCTCTTGTGCTGCCTCAGAACTTGCAATAATTTGTTCTCTTGCTCTGAATCCAAATTCTGGGCAATGATGATAGGTAAACACTACTCCTCTCTCAAATAAGCATACTTCAAATATTCTGGCAGTGGCTTTAACTCAATCTGTTACTGCTCAGTAGGTATGGGTGATCCCTGGGGCTTGGTGCAATCCCCTACACTCTCACACCTATCCTCTAAATCTCCTAACATATCAATCAATACAGGTGATCCCTGGGGCTCAGTGCAATCCCCTACACCTATAGAATCATCTCCAACTGGAAGGAAATCTAATGCAACCTCCAACTCAACCTCCTCTATAGCAAATGCATCCTCAGCCCCTTCTGAACTAAAATATCCTCTATGAATACCACATGAAACTCCATCAGCAAATAAATCCGCATCAACTAGCTCATCTAAAATATCCATGCTCATAATAGAGTGATCCTCTCTGGGGTGCTTCATAGCATCAAAAATACTGAACTGTACCACTGTGTCTCCTATCTCCATAGAAAGTGTGCCTGCATATACATCAATCTTTGTCCTTGCAGTCTTCAAGAATGGTCTCCCAAGAATGAGTGGAGATCTATTCGCTAAATAATCCCCCTCCATGTCCAAGATATAGAAATCCGCAGGAAAAATCAGCTCTTTCACTTTCACTAATACATCTTCAATGATTCCAGCTGGGTGAGTCTGACTCCTGTCTGCTAGCTGAATAACCACTCCTGTAGGCTGCAAAGGTCCAATACCAAGCATCTGAAAAACTGATCTAGGCATCACATTAATAGAAGCTCCCAAATCTAACATAGCATCATGAAAAAGAGTCCTCCCAATCTCACAAGACACAGTAAATACTCCTGGATCTTCACATTTCTGTGGAATAGAATGGATAAGGGCTGAGACATTCTTCCCTAAGCTGACCAATTCATTCTCCTTAAGCTTCTTCTTGTGCACACATAAGTCCTTGAGAAATTTGGCATACTTAGGAATTTGCTTGATCATGGTCAACAAAGACACATTAATTTCCACCTTACTAAATAATTTCACAAGCTCTTGATACTCCTTTGTTTTCTCCTCCTCTACATGCTTTTTAGCTTGAGTCTTGCGCTGTGGAAAAGGTAAAGGGACCCTTGGTTCCTCCTCTTGAGCCGAAACCTTTGGAAGTGAATTTTGAGCAGTTTTTTCAAGGGGTATAGCTGCTGTAAGTTCACCTTTTCTACTTATTTCTCCTTCATCTTCCACCAAAATCATATGATCAATAGAAGAGGGACTTAGGCTTGAACTAGGGTCATAACCAACTGAATTAGAACTCATTTCAAGACCGATCTGAGCTGGAAATCTAGGTGTTGTAATTTTTTCAGAAAAATCAGCCCTTGGAGTGTTTACACTAGAAGCAACCTTCCCACTCCTCAATGTGATGGAACTAACATTTCCCTTAGGATTAGGAGTAGCTTGAGAAGGTAATTGACTCAATCCTTGAGCTTGCATTTGATTTATTCCACTAGATAGTTGACCAATATGTCTCTCAATGTTTTGAAGCGTGGAATCATTCTTTTGCTGCCCTTGTTGTTGTTGCAAAATTTATTGTTGTTGAAGAATTTATTGCATCATCTCCTCTAGCTTTTGTTGTTGAGCATTAAACCCACTAGAACCTACATAGCCTCCTTGATTAGAATGGGACTTTGGTTGGCCTTGAAATGAAGCATTGGGTTACTGAAAACCTTGATGTTGTTGTGAACTTTGAAAATGAGATTGTTGGGGTTGATTAAATGATTGAATGGGCTGTTGAAATTGCTGGAAATTGGGCTGGGAATTAGGTGAAAATTGCTGAAAATTATTGCTCTAAAAATGCTGATTTGAAGGCTGAAAATTCTGATGTGAAGACTGAAATTGTTAGGGCTGAAATTGTTGACTTTGAAACTGAAAATTTTGATTGTATGGTTGAAAAGCTTGCTGTGAAGGTTGAAATCCTTGCTGGTTTTGATGGAATTGTGGCTAAAAAGACTAAGTTGGTTGCTGAAATTGCTGATTTTGCTGGAATTGTGGCTGGAATTGATTATTCCCTTGCTGAAAATTCTAAAAATTCGGCTGGAATTGTTGTAGGGGCTGTTGTGAAGGGTTTTGTTGATATAATGAGTTTCCATACTTCAAATTTAGATGATCCCTCTACCCCGGATTGTAGGTAGATGAATAAGGGTCATTCCTTGATTGAAATTGTCCTCTAGTCAAAGCGGCTAATGATTCATCTTGTTGTAAATTTGGACACAAATCCGAGTTATGCTCTTGACTTGAACAAATGCTACACAACCTCATCATTTGATTTGTAGGTGGAACTATTGGAACATTTTGATTTTGGCTTAAATTATTCAAAGTCATTTGCTTCACTAAAGAAGTAAGCTCCACCAAAGAATTCTTGATCTCTTTTTGTTCATTTGAAACCATTTGCACTTCATTCACCCCTCTAGTAGATAGAGCTCTACTTCCAAATTGTTGAGAGTTTTCTGTCATATTGTGAATCAATTCTCTAGCTTGTTCAGGGGTCTTGTTCACTAAAGCTCCTCCAGCTGCAGCATCAATCATAATTCTATCAATCTGAAATAGACCTTCATAGAAATACTGAATAAGAAGCTGCTCACTAATTTGATGTTGTGGACAACTTGAGCACAGCTTGTTGAATCTCTCCCAATAATCATATAAGGTCTCTCCCACCTCTTGTTGTATTCTACAGATGCTCTTTCTGATAATTGCAGTCCTTGAAGCTGGAAAGTACTTCTCTAAAAATGTCTTCTTCATAGCAATCCAACGAGAAACATGTCCAGTAGGCAAATAATAAAACTAGTCTTCAGCTGCTCCAGTCAAAGAAAATGGAAATACCCTTAATTTGATATCCTCTTCAAAAATCCCTTGAGGCTTCATAGTGGAGCATACTACATGGAACTCATGCAAGTGTCTGTTGGGATCCTCTCCTGATTGTCCTTGGAACTTGGGTAGTAGATGAATAAGGCCTGATCTCAGCTCAAAATCACCAGCTAACTCTGGATAGGCAATACAAGAATACTAAAAAGCATCATCAGGGGTTGCAAGCTCCTTCATAGTCTTCTGATGTTCTGCCATGGGACTGCTGGAATTAGTAGAAAAATTCTCAATAACTTATGAAGCTCTGCCTTGATTCCTCCTAGCTCTGAATGTTCGTTTGTTCGTTCGATCTCTAGATCAAACTCAACAAGATCACCACCTGCAGTCCTGGTCATAAACCAAACAAAAATGACAACAAATATAAATAGAAAGATAAAACAAGTAAAATAGAATCAGGAAATATGAAACTAAAGCACAAACTCAACTAGTGTTTTCCCCGGCAACAGCGCCAAAAATTTGGTGGTGCCCGCAATCAAGTGTCACGATGAGCCTCAAATTTAGATATTTATAAGTTGAAAACCCTTAGCTAAAAAATTAAATGTAGTATAGGGGCCTCAAGTCATATTTTTCCAAGGACTAGTTTAGGATGTTTAATTCAAGCATAAATTTTATCGTTTTCTATGTTTTGGATTTTCAATTGAAATGGGGGTTTTGTTTTGCAATATGGGATGGAAATACAGTTGAAACAGAATGAATTCAACTAAAGCAGAAATTAACTAGGAAATTGTGAAAACTAAACTTAACCTAATTGGAAACTGAGCAATTAAATGCAAAATTATAAGATTGTAATTCAAAAACTTATATCAACTGCGAAAAATTATAAGATCTATAACTAAGTTGCAGAAATAAGATTGAATTCAAAATTTGAGACTGAATACAGAAAATAGGGTTGAAATGTAGCTGAAAACTGCCTGATTGGTCAACAGACCGATCAGATGCCTACCTGATCGGTCAACAAACTGATCAGATGATGTCTTGATCGGTCAAACAGATCGATCAAGTATCTGATGCAAACTGATACAGAGTGAAACAACTATAGAAATGAATTCAGAAACTAAATCTAAACTACATATCAAATTCTTCACCAAGAATTCCGTCTTGCCGTCACACAAGATGTAGCTAGAAACCTTCCAGCTTGAGAAATCAAACAAAATCCAACTCCCGTGATCGATTTGCTCAGCTTGGGGTGTGATATGAAACCTCCTCTGATCTCTTCCTCTCTGATGATTTGGATTGCGATTGTGGCTCAGGAACCCTCAGAACACTTCAGAGAACCCCTCTGAATGCTATAATTGATGAAGATTGGCAATCAGCAGGAAGCGATCGGATGAAGCAAGCTCTCGGCGAAACCCTCACCTGAGCTTCCAGAGATGAAATTGAATTGCAAACTTCTCAGGAAATTGATCTCGATGATCCGAAATCTTGAAAAGAATTGGATCTGAAGTGGCCGCACGTGATCGGAGAAGAAAACGATGAAGAACAGACGAAGATCAGAGAACAGAATTTGCGACCTCTGCGACGACCTGGGCGTGGTGGAGAAATTTTTGATTTAACTTATCCCATTTGAATTTGAACGGCTATGATCATCCTCGCCTCATCCAACGGTCAGATCGTCTTGGATTGAAGCCAAACCTTCCAGATCTCCATCAATGGTTAGGATCTTCCTCTCAGTAGCTTGGATCTTTTAGATCTGCAACGGATGGCTCAGATCTTCCTGCCTTTTGAATGGATGGTTTAGACTCCTCTTAAGCTTGATCCAACGGTCAGATGACTTCTGATTTGGCCCAAACTTTCAGATCTTGATCTGCGGTCGTGATTAACTCTATCTTGAGCTCGGATCGATCAGAAGTTGATAGATGGCTCAGATCTCCCCGTTTCTTGATTGGACAACCCAGAGTTATCCATCTCTTGATCCCCTTGATCGAAGCCAAGTCTGAACTCAAGTTTGATCCAATCTGATCTAGGTCCATGATCATTCGAAGCCTACAAAATTAGATTCAAATTTAATGTCAAAACATCTCAAATATACAAAGATTAGCATCCAAAGCTAAAATAGAGATAATTTATGAAACCTAATGTAAATACAAACTTAAGCATATAAAAAGGGATCAAAACATGGATTTGAGAGCCAAAATTGATCGACAAAATGGTAATTATCAAAGTTCCCGAAACCAACTCGGGAGAGGAGTGTCCAAGGCCATCTCAGAAGGGAAGTCCTCAAAACCAACTCGGGAGAGGAATGCCCGAGACTATCTTGGGTGAGCGGAGCCCGAGTCCAATTCGAGAGAAATGTGCAGCTGTGAGAAGTTTATCATTGGTGATGATAATGGTAAACTTAATATACGCGGCGACAGTTACAAGCACAACTTGTAACGCATGATGATAATGGTAAGCTTAATATGAGTGGCGGCAGCTACCAGCATCCCCTGCGAATGACAGCTGGTAGGCGATCACGACCCGTGATGCATGAAAACAGGGGAGGCGGTTAAAATAATATGGGAGTATTCGAAGAAAAGGAACAGGGACTATATAAGGTGCCTAGGCACCAAGGTAAAAAAGGTCGGGGGGGGGGGGGCATTCTCTTAACTCTAAATAATTTACTTCCTTACTTCTCTCCTATTTTTAAGGGCTTCTGACTTGAGCATCGGAGAGGACTCCAGCGAAACTCCTTCCAGTGTATCCCCTTTAACGTTTGTATTAATCTCGTAGGCTCAAGCACCCCCTCTTCCTCGCCCAAGGCTGCACCATCGAGATTTGTTGTCCACGTCGTTCGCTTCCAGAATAAATTTGGCGCCATCTATGGGAGACTTGTCTAAATACCAGAAGGAACACTTCGATGGCAAAACCGGTAGGGCAGTTAATCACTTTGACTAGGAAGAACTAGATTGCCTAATCACCCATGCTGTTCAAGGGACACTAAAGCAGCATCAAATCGAACAAGCTACTTCTCAAAGAGCAATCCCGTTACAAGTAGAGGCTTAGCGAATCATATGTCCGTAATCGGAGATCCGCATCGCCTCCAGGTGTGCCCGTGACGGTGGCCCCAAACATCGACGGGACTCCATTAGAGACCTAGAGAAAGCATAGACAACCGCTTCAAACACTCTACGCAGAGAAGAGGGGCAAGGAAGGAGTGAACCTACCTGTAAAGGTTCTCTCGAAGCCCACTTCGTCATTATTCGTTCGGGATAGTGTAGATGATCCCATGCCCAAATAGTTTTGAGGCCCGAGAATTCTTGAATATGATGGAAAAATAGATCCCGAGAATCATGTTTGCAAGTTTGAGAATGCGGTGTTAGTAGGAGCCCTAGAGCCAATTATGTGATGATTGACTAGGGGCATTTTGTATCATATTCTATTATTAATAAAGACATGTTTGGTTATTATACTTACTTTGTATTCTGTGTCGAATGACTAAGTATAATAATGTCCTTGTGTAGTAGGTTCTTATCTACATTATATCGATTAATTGAATCAATAGTGAGATAATGTAGAGAACACTATACTAAATCATTCCTAGTCAAGCATCAATTATTCAGGGACAATATTGATGCATGGAGACTAGCATGTAGGTCAACTGATGACTTGAGCTCACAAGTCATGGATATGTGATATTGATAAGTATCATTTTATTGATCATTTCAGATGCTTAAATCCAAGTTTGACCCATATTTTACTTGTTTAATCTTGCATTTATGCTAGGTTCTGGGACTTACTGCTATTTTGGACTTAATTGCAAATCTTGATATATTTAAATTATTTTGTTACTAAATTGTTGATCTATTTTTGTAGGCATGAAAAGATCATGGACCTAGGTTATGCTGGGTCAGATTTGAGTCGGAAGTGGACCCGGATTGAGTGATCAAGCTTCAGACAATCTGGGTCGTCCGATTCGAAAATGGCTAGATCTGAGCCATCTGGGAACTTCTGAGGAAATTCGAGCTAGGGTTAGGGCTGATTAAGCACTGAGGTCAAGATTTGAGAATTTCATTCCAATCAGATATCATTCAACCGTTGGATCAAGCTCAGAGGGTTCTAGACTGTCCATTTAAAGATCAGGTTGATCTGGGCCATCAATTGCAAATCTGGAACATCCGAGCTACCCGAGGCAGATCTTGACCCTTGATCAACATCATCAAAGTTTGGTTCAGATCGGACAAAGATCAGCCGTTGGATTCTCTCTAAACAATCTGGGTCGTTCATTCCTAAGTACTTAATCAAATTTTCTCCTCAGTTGCAGTTGTCGCGTCTTCGCCGCAAGCCTTCGTCTTCTTCAGTCGTTCTTCGTGTTTTTCTTCAATTTCTTCATCTAAGGGGCGCAACCACCTCAATTCCTCCATTAGATCACGTTCTAGATCCTTGGGAAGTTATTGTCGTGAAGATTTCAGCTCCGAATTGGCCAAGAACAGAGCCGAGTGAGGGTTTCCTCAGTTCTGCCATCGACTGCCTTAATCTTAGTTTTGAGTCCATCTGTCATCCATCTGAGCCATCTGGAGGGGTTCTCTGGAGTGCTCGGTTCATCCCCACACCATCAGCGCGATTGGACAAGGCTAGATTAAGGAAATCGAATGGGTTTTCATCTTAGATCAGAGTGGAAGCTGGATTGATTCGCAGAGACTGTTTTTCCATTGATTTGTTGAGCTTAGGAGTTCGAGGCTCACCCTTGTGTGACGAGCAGGTGGCTTCTAATGAACAAAGGGAGTGATTGAGGCTTAGTTTTTTTTTATTTCATTTCTGTTTTTAGCTGTAATTTTCATTTCTGCAGTTTATTTTCAGTTTGAATCTTGTATCAGCTGCTGTAATTTTCGTTTCTGAATTGTTTCTGCAGTAGTTAAGCTTCAATTCTTCAAGTTAAGTAGTTAGGGAGTTTGTTTAGTGAACAATCAGATTTAATTTCAATTAGTTTACACTTCATTGCTTGCGTGCCAATTTCAGATTGCGTGCCAACATTATTTCTGCATTCTCCAAATCTATTTCTACATTCTAGATTTTCGTTTCTGCATTCTAGATTTCAGCACATCAAGAGGTTCTTGTTTGGTGAACCATTGCCTCAGATTTCCACCTGATCAAATTGTTTCTGCATTTGCTCTGTTGTTGAATTTCTGCACATCTTGTTCTGTATTTCAATTTCGATTTTTTGCTTCAGGTTGTGTCTGATTTGGATCTGCAGTTGGAGGCTTAATTTCTTCCTTCAACTCTTGCAAACCTATTCACTAATAGCCTTGCTTTCTAAACCTGATTGATTAGTTTCATTCCTGGGTTGTTGGAATCATATTTGGCCCAATAATTTTCTCATTTTTGGTGTATCAAGTTGATGAATTCTGCACCTTGTATCAAGAGCAGTTTAGGCAGTGTTTGGTGTCAAGTTGAGTGAAATTTTTAGTGTGCCATTGAGTTTGAAATTAGTTTATTTCGGGTTTAGCTTGTTACTGCATTTAAATTTTCATTTCGGCAATAGTATCAAGTTTCATTTCTATAATTAGGTTTGAAGTTCTTGCACTAGTTTCAATTGAAGTTTAGCTTGTTTTGATTCCTTTGCTTAGCATTGAGTTGCATTTGAATTCAGATTTGCTCTTCCAAATTCGGTTGAGTTGTCTTGGTTAATTAGGTTTCCCACTGATTGAGTTATCAAGTGCTATCGCTTGTTTAGTTCATTAGTTTAGTTTTATTCATTTTTATTGCGATTTCATTTCCGATTGCAACCCAAAACCTAAATTTTATTTGAAACCCAAAATTCATAAATGACACATAAACTCGAGCTTGAATCAAGCACTCTCAACTAGCCCTAGGAAAAATACGACCTGTGGCCCCTTTACTACGTTTTCATCTTTGCTAGCAAAAAGGATTTCCAGCTTTTCACATATCTAAATTTTGAGACCCACATTTGTGACACTTAGTTCGGGACCATCAAAATTTTTGGCGCCGTTGCCGGGGATGCTACTAGTTGAGTAGTTTGATTTTTGCTTGTACGCTTATTTCATATCTTTCATTATTCATTTTTTGTGCTTACTGCTATATCTTGTGATTTACTTTACTTGTTTCATCTTTCTTTATACTATTACTGCGATTTGTTTTTGATTTTATGACCAGGTCTACAGGTGGTGATCTTGAAGAATTTGACCCTGAGATTGAGTGAACTTTCAGAGCAAGGAGGAGCCAAGGCATACTTTCAGAGACCATTGATATTCCTTCTCTTCAGACTTATCCCACTCACTCAGGCATTATCATGGCAGACCACCAGAAGACTATGAAGGAACTCGCAGCACCAGACGACACATTTCAGTATTCCAGCATTGCTTATCCAGAGTTGGCTGGAGATTTTGAGCTCAGATCTAGACTCATTCACTTGCTACCTAAGTTTCAAGGATTATCTGGAGAAGATCCAAATAGACACCTGCATGAGTTTCACGTTGTATGCTCCACCATGAAGCCTCAGGGTATTTCAGAAGAAGATATCAAGCTGAGAGCTTTCCCTTTTTCCCTGACTGGAGCAGCAAAAGACTGGTTCTACTACTTACCTATTGGGTACGTGTCTAGCTGGATTTCGATGAAGAAGGCATTCCTAGAAAAATATTTCCCAGCCTCCAGAACTGCAATCATCAGAAAAAGCATTTGTGACATTCAACAAGTGGTGGGAGAGACACTTTATGACTACTGGGAGAGATTCAACAAGCTTTGCTCCAGTTGCCCACATCACCAGATCAGTGAGCAGTTACTTATCCAGTACTTTTATGAGGGCTTATTGCAGATGGACAGAATTATGATAGATATTGCAGCTGGAGAAGCCCTAGTTAACAAAATGCCAGAACAAGCTAGGGAGCTCATTTCAATCATGGCTGAGAACTCACAATAGTTCGGAAGCAGAGCTTTGTCTACTAGAGGAGTTAATGAAGTCCAGATGGCTTCTAATGAACAAAGGGAGCTTAAGAATGCATTGGTAGAGCTTACATCGGCGGTTAAGCAAATGGGTCTTACTAATTCAAGCCAAAATTCCAACTCCTCGGTACCTCCACAAGCTAACCAAGTGATGAGAGTATGCAGTATTTGCTCTAGTCAAGAGCACAACTCAGATTCATGTCCCACCCTCCAACAAGATGAGACAGTAGCGACATTGGTTAGGGGACAATTTCAATCTTGGAATAACCCCTTTTCTTCTACTTATAACCCTGGTTGGAGGGATCATCCAAATCTTAAATATGGGAATTCTTTTTTCCAACAGAACCCTCAGCAACAACAATTCCAGCAACCTTAGCAATCCTTCCAGCAGCCACAGCAAATTCCGTCCCAAAATCTGCAAATCCAGCCCCAGTTTCAGCCGATTCAGCCAACATTTCAGCAAACTCAGCCCCAATTTCAGCAATTCCAACCTCAATTTTAGCCAATTCAGCAAGGGCAGCAAGGTTTTCAAGCATTTCAAACTTTCCAACCTCAAAACCAGCAAAATTTCCAGCCCTCACAGCCTTACAATCCAAGTTTCCAGCCTATGCAATTTCAATCCTCACCACAGCAAGTTCCATTTCAAAATCAGAATTTTCAAGGCTATAATTCTCCGTAAATTCAACCAACATTCCAGCCCTCTTATCAGCCCTATCAACAACAAATTCAGCCCTCCTATCAGCCCCATCAGCCCTATTTTCAGGGATCCCAGCAAGTTCAACAATTTCAGCCAACCCCTTCATCATTTCAAGGTCAGTCAAGGCACTATGCTAATCAAGGAGGCTATGGAAGCTCTAGTGGAGGAAATGCACAACAACAAAGAATTGAGGAGATGTTACAGCAAGTTTTGCAACAACAACAAGTTTTACAACAACAACAACAACAAAGGAATGAGCTGGCTATACAAAACCTCGAAAGGCAGATGGGACAATTGGCTAGTGGGATAAATCAAAGTCAAGCTCAAGGATCAAGCCAACTACCTTCCCAAGCTATCTCTAACCCAAAGGGAAATGTTAGCGCTATTACTTTAAGGAGTGGGAAGGTTACTTCAGCTCAAAATGGTCCAAGAGCTGAAATTTCTGAAAACAGGACAACACCTTCAATTCCAGCCCAAAACAGTCATGAAATCAATCCAAATTCAATTGGTTCACCCCTAGTCCATGCCCAACTCCTTCATCAAGCAACCCTGTGATTTTGGTGGAAAATGAAGGAGAAATCAGTGCCGAAACTAATTTTACAGTAGCTACTTCGCATGGGATAGCAGCTCAGAAATCAACCCAAAAACTTCCAGCTCAAGAAGATGATTTGAGAGTTCCTTTGCCATTCCCTCAGCGTAAAACACAAGCCAGAAGACAAGTGGAGGAGGAGAAGGCTAAGAAATACAATGAGCTAGTAAAACTTTTCAGTAAAGTAGAGATTAATGTACCTTTGTTGACCATGATTAAACAGATTCCTAAGTATGCCAAGTTTTTGAAAGATCTCTGTGTTCACAAGAAGAAGCTTAAGGAAAATGAGTTGGTTAGCTTGGGGAAAAATATTTCAGCACTTATTCATGTCATACCTCAGAAGTGTGAAGACCTTGGAGTATTTACTGTATCTTGTGAGATAGGGAGCACCACATTCCATGATGTCATGCTAGATTTAGGAGCTTCCATAAATGTGATGCCCAAGTCAGTCTTCTAGATGCTTGGCATAGGCCCTTTACAGCCTACTGGTATGGTAATACAGTTAGCAGACCAGAGCTAGACCCACCCAGCTGGTATAATTGAAGATGTTCTGGTAAAGGTAAAGGAGCTAATATTTCCTGCAGATTTTTATATTTTGGATATGGAGGGAGATTATCTTGCACATCGTTCTCCACTTATTTTAGGAAAACCATTTCTGAAGACTGCTAAAACCAAGATAGATGTTTATGCTGGTACGCTTTCCATGGAGATTGGAGACACGGTAGTTCAGTTTAGCATTTTTGATGCTATGAAGCACCCGAGAGAGGACCACTCCATTATGAGCATGGATATTCTTGAGGAGTTGGAGGATACAGAGTTAGAGGCTGAGGGATTTCTACATGATTTTCCTGGAGGAGTTATTTTTTCAGAGGAGGCTGAGGGAGTATTTACTGCCAAGACTGAGGATATTTCAGATGCATTTTCAGCTGGAGAGGTTTTTCTAGGTGTAGGGGATTGCACAGAGCCCCAAGGATCACCTATTTCTATTGAGATTGATAGTGTAGGGGATTGCACAGAGCCCCAAGGATCACTCATACCCACTGAGGAAGGCCAGATTGAACTGAAGCCACTACCAGGCCATCTGAAGTATGCATACCTAGGAGGGGAGCAGACTTTTCCCATGATTATTGCACATCATTTGGAGTCAGAGCAGGAGGAAAAATTATTACAAGTCCTGAGGCACTACAAGAAGGCAATTGGGTGGACTTTATCAGATATACCAGGTATCAGCCCAGCTATCTGTATGCACAGGATATTTTTGGAAGACAATGTCAAACCCGTGAGGCAACCACAAAGGAGACTCAATCCACTTATTTTGAATGTTGTAAAGAAAGAGGTGACTCGACTTCTACAGGCAGGTATCATTTACCCTATTTCTGACAGTCAGTGGGTTAGTCCTATACACGTGGTGCCTAAGAAATCTGGAGTGACAGTGGTGGCAGATGAAAGCAATGAACTAGTGCCCACCAGAGTTAAGAATTCCTGGAGAGTCTACATTGATTACAAGAAGCTCAACAAGGTCACAAGGAAAGATCACTTCCCTTTACCCTTCATTGATCAGATGCTTGAAAGACTGGCAGGGAAGTCGCATTATTGCTTTTTGGATGGTTATTCAGGCTACCTTCAGATTTGTATAGATCCAGAGGACCAGGAGAAGACTACCTTCACTTGCCCCTTTGGCACTTTTGCCTACAGACGGATGTCTTTCGGACTCTGCAACGCACCCGGTACATTTCAGCGATGCATGGTAAGTATATTTGGTGAGTTGCTAGAGTATTGTATAGAGATATTCATGGATGACTTTTCAGTATTTGGCACATCTTTTGATTCATGCTTAGAAAATTTGTCTAGGGTTTTACATCGTTGTATTGAAACTAACCTTGTTCTCAATTTTGAAAAATGTCACTTCATGGTAGAGCATGACATTGTACTTGGACATATAGTCTCTCGGAGAGGTATAGAGGTAGATCCTGCGAAAATGAGTGTTATTTCTTCTTTATCTTACCCCGTATGCATACGGGATGTTCGTGCTTTCCTTGGACATGCAAGTTTCTACCGCAGATTTATTAGAGAGTTCAGCTTGATTGCTCGGCCCTTGACAAGACTTTTGCAAAAAGATGTTGATTTTCATTTTGATGATAAGTGTAAAGAAGTTTTTCACAGACTCAGGGAGGCTCTTACCTCAACTCCTATCATTAAATCACCTGATTGGACCTTACCCTTTGAATTAATGTGTGATGTCTCAAATTTTGCAGTGGGAGCTGTTCTAGCACAGAGGGTTGATGGAGCACCTCATGTCATATGCTACGCCTCCAAAACCCTAGATGTCCCCCAAGTAAACTACACCACCACCGAAAAGGAGCTTCTTGCCATTGTTATTGCCTTAGACCATTTCAGATCCTATTTATTGTGCTCACATGTTATTATTTTTTCTGATCATGTAGCTCTCAAACACTTGTTGAAAAAGCCTGATGCAAAACCTAGACTGATCAGATGGATGCTCCTACTCCAAGAATTTGACCTGGAGATCAGAGATAGAAGTGGAAAAGAGAACCTAGTTGCAGATCATTTGAGCAGACTCGAAGGAGATGGATCTCCTACCACTATTGACGATGATTTCAGAGATGAGCACTTGATTGCAGTGCATGGTGAGACACCGTGGTATGCAGACCTAGTTAATTTTTTGGTAGCGCATGTTTTTCCTACACACTTTTCTAAGGCTCAAAAAGATAAACTTAAAAGTGATGCAAAGTTCTATGTGTGGGATGACCCTTATTTATGGAAGTTTTGCAATGATCAAATAATTAGGAGATGCATACCAGATCATGAGTTTTCTTCTGTCCTTACATTTTGTTATTCATCGGCTTGTGGGGGGCATTTTGGACCCCAAAGAACTGCTAGAAAAGTGTTAGAGTGTGGATTGTACTGGCCCACCCTATTTCATGATTCATATGTCTTTTATAAAAATTGTGATAGATGTCAGCGAACTGGGAACATAGGAGCAAGAAATGAGATGCCCCAAAATACTATGCTTTTCTGTGAGATTTTTGATGTTTGGGGAATAGATTTTATGGAACCCTTTCCTGCATCTTATAGTTATTTGTACATCTTACTTGCTGTGGATTATGTTTCAAAATGGGTGGAGGTCATTCCCTCTAAGACTGATGATTCTTCTGTTGTTTGTAGTTTTGTTAGGTCACACATTTTCTGCAGGTTTGGAATTCCAAAAGCCATAATTAGTGACCAACGATCTCATTTTTGCAACAAACACATGAAGGCGTTGCTGAGTAAATATGGGGTTGTACATAAAGTTTCTACATCCTACCATCCCCAAATAAATGGACAGGCTGAAATTTCTAACAGAGAAATAAAATCAATTTTGGAGAAGACTGTTAGACCCACTAGAAAGGATTGGAGCAAGAGGTTAGATGACACACTTTGGGCCTACAGAACAGCATTTAAGACACCGATTGGCATGTCCCCTTATCGGTTGGTTTATGGTAAAGCTTGTCATCTCCCCGTGGAAATAGAGCATAAAGCATATTGGGCAGTAAAAGCTTGTAATTTCGATGCTACCAAGGTGGGAGAAGAGAGGAAACTTCAACTCCAAGAACTTGAAGAAATTCGGCTAGAAGCATTTGAAAATTCAAGGATCTACAAAGAAAAGACCAAAAACTTCCATGACAAGCACATTTTGAAAAAAAAACTTCCAAATTGGTGACAAGGTATTATTGTACAAATCAAGGCTCAAATTGATAAAAGGTAAACTAAGGTCAAGGTGGGATAGTCCATTTATTGTAACTAACATTTTTCCCTATGGTGTTGTGGAAATTCAAGATGTATCTAATGGTTTTATTTGGAAAGTCAATGGTCACCGGCTCAAAAGGTACTTTGAAGAATTAAAGGAGCTAGAGGTGGATGGTTTGGACATGAACGAAGCTATCTACCCAACTTAAGGGGAGTTCACTTTTCGTACACTTACATGTCATTGTATATATCATTTTCATGTTTCTAGGAGTAAAATTTCTCTTTTTGAAGTGAGGAGTTGACAATAAATTCTTAGGCAAAATAAAATGAATAAATAGACTTTGTAAATACCATGTTATTTCTTTTAGCACTTTTATTCTTAGTGAATAAATGTATCCCTCTAGGTTATCTCCATAGTATTTTAGAGTCTTTTGAAAATAAATTAAATTTAGTTGTTAAAACTTAGGGTTTAAGCTAATGGATGAAATCTTGGATGCTTGAGTACTCCTTGGCTTTATATTCTTAATTGATGACTTGAGATGAATTATTTGCACCTAGTGAGAATTAGCCTTATTTTTGTGATACACATATGTAATTGTACTCTAGAACTTGCTTAGATTCTTTCAAAGCTATATTTCAATGATTGGATCACATCTATAGAGACTAATCAATTTGTTTACCTTTCCATATCAATGTTTGGCACTAATCATGTTTATTCTATTTTTCTTTCCTTATTTCCTACTCTTGACCACACTTTTTTATGGACTTGTTTATTTGGGATGTTTCTTAATGCTACTTTGCCCGAGACGGACAAAAGATCAAGTGTGGGGGAGTTGTCTAGTGTTTTGGAATTGTTTTGTAACAAGGAGGCATTTTGTTTCAAAGAAAAGAAATTTCTGCAATTTCATGTGTCAAGCTAAATTGAGTTGGTGCCAAGAATGAGTAAGAAGAAGTGGTTAAGGATGGAAGCAAGTGGAGCATCTAGATTTCTTATCATACTTTGAAGATTCAAGTGGCAAGCAATGGAAAAATCTGGAAAAAAAAATGGCACACCAATAAAGAAAAATCTGTGTCATTTCAAAGGCAAGAAAAATCTGTGCCAAAAAGAAAAGAAAAAAATGCTATGGAGCATGGTTCGGCCACTCTGCTAGAGCTGAATTTGCAGCTGTTTGTGCCAAAGAGAATTCGGCTGAAGAAGGCAGAATTTGTGCCAAAGTCCAAGTGGCACACAGTGAGATTTGGAGTAGGAATTATGGAAGTGATAAAACTCAGAAACAATATGCTAGAGTCTGAACTCGCAGCTGAACACAATCTGAACTTGCAGCTGAAGGACTGTGATGAATCTGAAGTGGAGAAATCAGATTGGTTGTATAAACTGCTGATCAGAAGAAAATGGCTGTTAAGAGTTCAGATCCGAAACAGAGAAAGGAAGAAAAAGTTTGTGCCAAAGTGGAAAAGAAATGGCAAGTTGAGTATCAAGAAATGGAATTCCAAGAAGAGCATATTAATTCAATAGCATTAGATTGCAATGGATATCTCCTGCCACTTATCGAATGTGAAGAAGAGAAGGAAAACAAAAGAAAAGGAATGCTGAAAAATTCAGCCATGAAAAAAAAAAGAGAAGAAACTGAATTGTGGGAGTTGGAAGAAAAAAAAAGAGAGTTATAAGCAAATTGTGCCAAGTCTTAAGCTCAAATGAAACTTTATATATGTGAAGCTGCAAAGTGCTGAAAAATTTGTTGAAAAGCTGTTGTCAAATCTCTTCATTCGAGCTGAGGAAAAAAAAATCAGTGGGGAAACTAGTAAGGCAATTTTGTACCAACTTCCAATTGAATGCATGAATCCTAAGTCAACCATACCTTACTGACTTCAAACCGAGCTTGCCGAGTGGTTTTCAATTGAACTAGACTTCTTGGGAGCAGATTTTAAACTGCTGAATGAAAGCAGCTGTCACGCCCCGAGACCCTGGAGCCGCAGATCCAATAGAAAATCGGGCAGCACCTCCCCTGTCCGGTGGACAATTTACACACACACACAGATACAAATAGCACAACCACGCAGTTAAATGGCCTCAGACCTCAAATCCATGCAGAAACAACGGATATATGACTATAACCATCGTAAAACCAAAACGAACTCATCTGAGCTGCCAGGGGGCAGGAACAAAGCCAAAACCCCACGAAGTCCAACATAGGACTCAAAAGTACAATCCCATCGAATAAAACATACATACATGTCCAAAACATGGCAACGGAAGCAAAGTACATAACACAGGGTCCATAACCGTAAATCAACATAAAATAAAACGAAGCAGAGCTCCTCTCGAGCTGGGGACTAGCGACTAGGGCTCTCCTGGCAGACATCAACCTGAAATTAAGGAAAATAACCAATGGTGTGAGTCCAAAGGAACTCTGCGGATACCCAAGATAGATATGCATAGAAAGTTATACTAACAATAAGAGTTCAGCTAATACAGTCTCATATCAACAATAGGGAAAGACTAGTACTGAAAATACTGAGGTAGATACATACCAGAATCCATCTAACCTGAAAGGGGGGGTAATAAATACCTATGGAGCACCAATAGACATATAATCTCAGATAACAAGTCTCCAGTATATGCATGTCAAACAAGTGCAGAAATCAAGTGCAGCAAACAATGCACGATGCAAAATATGCACATGGTGCAATGACATGTGTCACCCCTGGCGCCAGTCAGATCATCGTACACCTGTCATAGGCGACGTCTGAGAGGGTAGAGCTATGACAACTGTACGCACCCTGCTATCACTGCTCCTGAGTGACCGGGTGAACAGGATGCTGGCGGAGACTACGTTCCTACCCCAAGCAATGGGGGAGTCTAGCTCTCATCTCCTCATGGCTCAGTACGAGAAGGGATCCCTGGCTACTACCACGCCCGGACCCACCCTCCAAATAGTGGTCGAACGGAGCAATACAGGGCAAATGCACACACCATATGGTATCCACTAATCCATGAGTGGCCGTGTGCGCATATCGTGTACCGGAAGACGATAGGCTCAACCACAAGGGAGTCGCTGATCGTCGGCATGCAACAATGTAAAGATGGTGTATGATAGGTACACATACCTCCCTCACCAAGTCCTCAGTATACTAAGTCTCAGTCTGAATCCTATAACAGGAAAATACTGGTAACCTACAAGGTATACTGGCCGAAAACTACTGATCCCTCAATGTCAAATGCAAGAGATACATCACGATATCTAAGCATACATATAGATATGACAATACTTGAGACTATATGGAACTAACAGCATAATAACTCAGGGATAAACAACAAGTATCCAGAACCAGCATAATAAACAAGGATAGCGTATAATCTTACTGCTATCTATAACCGTCTATGCATAACAACATGACAATATCATCGAAGATAAGTCAAAAGGTACCCGCCTCCAAGAGTGGAAGTCCGTATCACAATCAGAAAGAACCACCCGTCAATAATCCAATCAAGCTCCTGTATCAAGGATGTATTTAATTAGCTATTATACAAATGATAGCTAGCTAATAAATCCCTAAACTAAACCAGGATTAACCTAATCATTTCTTTTTCAGTTAATCTTATCCAATTAACTGATCGGTTCTTAATTAGCTTCCGTAATTAAGATTTAGGTTTATGTTAGGTTGGTTTTCAATTCCAACCAGATAATGTTCTCACATATAGCTAATACTAAAATCCCAATGTATGTAAAGGAATTAACCCGAGTCGATCATTCATAACCCCATCCTACAGTAGCCAACCCTCTTACAAGCTTCAAAACAGAACCCAACACACGCTACATCAAATCTCTACACCAATGTATGATCAACCAAGATAAACCTAAACTATTCTTTCAATTCCAGCAATTACAATGAAAGAATTAGCCACAATATATACACACTTCATCATCTAAAGCTCAACACTAATAGCTGCACTTACCTGTATCTTCACCAACAGCCACCTCCCTACTCTGAATTCAACCACACAGTATCAGGAAGAGGGAGGGCAACCAATCCCAGCTCTAAGCAAAAACCTCACGGTGGATTTGAAGTAGAAGATGAAGGAATGGAATCCAAATTCGTTGACCAAACCTGCCATCACACGCTTATCAGCTAGTATCCAAAACCTTGAGTCCATCTATCCCATACCATATCAAATTAGTTTGAGAGGCCCTTACCTAAGTTCCACCGGACACAACAAGCTCAACTCTGGATTCTTCTGTGGCTTCCAGATCTCTTGGTCAAACCATAGGTGTCGACTGCATCCGGCGAAGAAGAAGTCGAAGCTGAGACTCGTGCGCACCAAATCACGGTCGGCAGCAGGAGGAGAGTGTCAATGGATCGACCTTATGCATAAGTCTCCAGCTAGGGTTTGCCGGCTCCGGTTGTTAGGTGGAAGGCGGCGATTGGCGAAGAAGCCGAGAGGAAGAGAGAGGCGATGGTGGCGTCGGCCTGCGGCTAGGGCATGCGAGGAAGAGCTTAGAAGATGAAATGGTTAGGCGTGAGGAGTCGGTCGTATGGGTTCGGGCTAGGGCAGCGATTCGAGAAGAGAAGATGAAGTGAAGAGGGAGGCGATCGGTTGCTGCTCGGTTGCGGCGGAAGAAGAGGAGGAATCGGGCGTGTGTGGTGCGGTCGATTGGCCATTAGGTCAAGGTATATATGGGTATTTTGCACTTTAGTCCAACAAGTTCAGCTTAATCACTAGACCACCCCCAAAATTGATACATCTTAGCAAACAACCCCATTAAGGTTTAGTTTTAAATCACTTAAATCCCCAAAACCTCGTCTAGAAGCCCGAAAACCCTAGGACCTTTTCTGAAAAAAATTTCCATAGTGGAATAAACGTGTCGGATTTAACAGTAGCAGTGGCTGGCACAGCAGATTTCTAACTATTGGGATGGTATGGCTGATGAGAGGAGTATCACAAGTGAGATAAAATTGCTATTAAGGCAAATGGATGAAACCAGTCAAGGATAAATGCAATGCAGTGTATCAACTTGAAGATAATTGTGTCATGGCTGGAATCTAAACTTCTGGAATTTAAACCAAATTTGAAGAAAGGCTGATCTGAAAAAAAAAATCTACAGCTGAAAAATCTGAATTGCATAGCAAGGGAGAGCTTGGAATCTGAGATAGTTTGACTTGGAGCTGATGAATGATACAAGCTGAGTTCGAAGTGAACTGCAAAGTGCTGAAAAATTTGTGAAGATCTGTTGTTGAATCTGCGAGAAGAAAAAAACCAGATTGGTAGTGTTCCATACAAGCAGTTTTTGCACAGAACTTGTATCAACTTGAAACCGAATTTGAGTTTCTGAGACTATGAATCAAGGCATTAAGCATATAAATGTATCAAAAAGGGTTGAGTATATCCAATCCTGATCAGAACAAAGAAAAATTTGGCTGCTAGGATTTTCGAAGCAGAGCAAAAAAGGGAATGCAGTTGGCTGAAATTCAACTTGTTGAGCAGAATTTTTAAGTGAAACAGTTTAAATGCTCTACTACTCCTAGATGCTAACTGATGTAAGGCAATCAGAGAATTGCAAGGTCTGGAATTAGTTGCTGTGGAGCTGGAATTTGAAACAGAAAAAAATGCAATCGAAATGTGCCAACTTGAAGTGAGGTGTATCAAAAGTGAGTTGCAAGAGTTAGAGAAGGTAACATTTGGAATATCAAATTTTTGTCCCTAATTGTTATTGGATGTCTCAAGTTTTTATGACACAAAACCTGGTCTGAAGTGTTTCCAAATGAAGATCGACTCCATAAGAAGGATTGAGAGCAAAACAGAAAAAAAAGAGAGAAAAGAAACAAAACAAAAGAAACATGGTTGGCACGCAAGAGTTTTGGTACCATGGAACAAGTGAAGTGTTTCTCATCCGAATTTAAGTTTTGTTCCACTACATTTCTGACTTTGCGAGAGGATTAGAAAAAAAGAGAACAAGTGGCACACAAGAGCAAATTGGCACATTGGAACCTATAAAGTTTTATTCATCCAAATCAAAGACATTGTTCAAGTTTGACTTCACCACACTTTTTATTTCACTAGAGGACTGTAAAGAGAAGCCAAGTAGATTGGAAACATTCTTGAGCAACCAAGTCTCCCACTTCATCAAATTGTCTATTTTCTTGGCTTTCACTTTATTCTTGTCATTTTCCATGTTTTCATTTGTTTTTGTAAATGTGGATCCTAATCATGAATAATGGTGGAGAGTAGATGATAAGCAAGCCTATGGTGGTGCAAAAAGCATGTGCGTTTGAGTGAGCTCCACTTTCATCATGAATTTAGAACTCAAGAAGAGAGCCACCAAAAATTTCCTTTGATAGGCTAGTGAGTTAAATTCATCTCAATAAATCATGAAGGATGAAAAGGCTAAGTTGTTGATTTAAGGACGAGATACTAATCCATAGAGCTTAGATTTTTTAGAATTGACAACCCTAGGTAATTTCTTTTCATTTGCTTCTAATTATGCTTGGAAAGAGTCTAAGGGATACATACTTAGTAGTTTCGCGAGACGCTCAAGCTTAAGAGTGGGGGAGTTGATAAGTACCATTTTATTGATCATTTCAGATGCTTAAATCCAAGTTTGACCCATATTTTACTTGCTTAATCTTGCATTTATGCTAGGTTCTAGGACTTACTGCTATTTTGGACTTAATTGCAAATCTTGATATATTTGAATTATTTTGCCACTAAATTGTTGATCTATTTTTGTAGGCATGAAAGGATCATGGACCTAGGTTATGCTGGGTCAGATTTGAGTCGGAAGTGGACCCGGATTGAGTGATCAAGCTTTAGACAATCTGGGTCGTCCGATTCGAAAACGGCTAGATCTGAGCCATCTGGGAACTTCTGAGGAAATTCGAGCTAGGGTTAGGGCTGATTAAGCACTAAGGTCAAGATCTGAGAATTTCATTCCAATCAGAGATCATTCAACCGTTGGATCAAGATCAGAGGGTTCTAGACTGTCCATTTAAAGATCAGGTTGATTTGGGCCATCCATTGCAAATCTGGAACATCCGAGCTACCCGAGGCAGATCTTGACCCTTGATCAACATCATCAAAGTTTGGTTCAGATCGGACAAAGATCAGCCGTTGGATTCTCTCTAAACAATCTGGGTCGTTCATTCCTAAGTACTTAATCAAATTTTCTCCTCAGCTGCAGTTGTCGCGTCTTCGCCGCAAGCCTTCGTCTTCTTCAGTCGTTCTTCGTGTTTTTCTTCAATTTCTTCATCTAAGGGGCGCAACCACCTCAATTCCTCCATTAGATCACGTTCTAGATCCTTGGGAAGTTATTGTCGTGAAGATTTCAGCTCCGAATTGGCCAAGAACAGAGCCGAGTGAGAGTTTCCTCAGTTCTGCCATCGACTGCCTTAATCTTAGTTTTGAGTCCATCTGTCATCCATCTGAGCCATCTGGAGGGGTTCTCTGGAGTGCTCGGTTCATCCCCACACCATCAGCGCGATTGGACAAGGCTAGATTAAGGAAATCGAATGGGTTTTCAGCTTGGATCAGAGTGGAAGCTGGATTGATTCGCAGAGACTATTTTTCCATTGATTTGTTGAGCTTAGGGGTTCGAGGCTCACCCTTGTGTGACGAGTAGGTGGCTTCTAATGAACAAAGGGAGTGATTGAGGCTTAGTTTTCTTATTTCATTTTTGTTTTTAGCTGTAATTTTCATTTCTGCAGTTCATTTTCAGTTTGAATCTTTGTATCAGCTGCTGTAATTTTTGTTTCTGAATTGTTTCTGCAGTAGTTAAGCTTCAATTCTTCAAGTTAAGTAGTTAGGGAGTTTGTTTAGTGAACAATCAGATTTAATTTCAATTAGTTTACACTTCATTGCTTGCGTGCCAATTTCAGATTGTGTGCCAACTTTATTTCTGCATTCTCCAAATCTATTTCTACATTCTAGATTTTCGTTTCTGCATTCTAGATTTCAGCACATCAAGAGGTTCTTGTTTGGTGAACCATTGCCTCAGTTTTCCACCTGATCAAAGTGTTTCTGCATTTCTTGTTCTGTATTTCAGTTTCGATTTTTGCTTCAGGTTGTGTCTGATTTGGATCTGCAGTTGGAGGCTTAATTTCTTCCTTCAACTCTTGCAAACTTATTCACTAATAGCCTTGTTTTCTAAACCTAATCGATTAGTTTCATTCCTGGGTTGTTAGAATCATATTTTGCCCAATAATTTTCTCATTTTTGGTGTATCAAGTTGATGAATTCTGCACCTTGTATCAAGAGCAGTTTAGGCAGTGTTTGGTGTCAAGTTGAGTGAAATTTTTAGTGTGTCATTGAGTTTGAAATCAGTTTATTTCGGGTTTAGCTTGTTACTGCATTTAAATTTTCATTTCGGCAATAGTATCAAGTTTCATTTCTATAATTAGGTTTGAAGTTCTTGTACTAGTTTCGATTGAAGTTTAGCTTGTTTTGATTCCTTTGCTTAGCATTGAGTTGCATTTGAATTCAGATTTGCTCTTCCAAATTCGGTTGAGTTGCCTTGGTTAATTAGGTTTCCCACTGATTGAGTTATCAAGTGCTATCGCTTGTTTAGTTCATTAGTTTAGTTTTATTCATTTTTATTGCGATTTCATTTCCGATTGCAACCCAAAACCCAAATTTTATTTGAAACTCAAAATTCATAAACGACACATAAACTCGAGCTCAAATCAAGCACTCTCAACTAGCCCTAGGAAAAATACGACCTGTAGCCCCTTTACTACATTTTCATCTTTGCTAGCAAAAAGGGTTTTCAGCTTTTCACATATCTAAATTTTGAGACCCACATTTGTGACACCTAGTTCGGGACCATCAGATATCAAGTTGACACATGGGTAACATTGGAGAATGTGTACTAAATGACCCGCCATGAGAAAGTTTCATAGATTGTCATATGAGTGTCATAAATTTTCTCATGTGACTATTAGTATGAATAGTCCTTAGACCTGAAGTCACTACGGTTCCCTACATAAGGAGTTATGTACTTTGGTATCGTCAAACGTCACCCATAACAGGGTGGACTATAAAGACGATCACTGGGTATGTAATGAATTATGCGGAGGGATGTGAGTGATGTACATGGGATCTATCCCTCCCATATGACGGGAGTGATATCTGTGGGCCCCTTGATTGAGTAGGACTACTGAAACGCTTGGTCATGCTCAAATGAGTCAATATGAGATATTGAGCTCATTTGTTTGAGTGAGTCTACTCAGGGATCAAGACTCACAAGATTGATTGAGGATGACACGGTCTATACCTCATGGGTCAATCTAGATATTAAGGATAGAAGGACAAGGTCATACACTATCATAGTCACGGAGGTTTAGTCGGATCTCGACTTTTCTTGTTACTTGGGTAGCAATGATGCATTGCTAGATGCCGCTCATTGTTTATGTGTCTAAAGTGTTTAGGCGCATTGCCAACGTCGCAAGAACATATTGGGTCACACACAAAGGACACAATACTTCGGGAAATCTGATCGGCAGGCCTGAGCCCGAGTTGGGAACCCGGGAGGCCTGAGCCCGAGTTGGGAACCTGGGAGGCCCGAGCCCGAGTTGGGAACTCGGGAGTCCGAGCTCGAGTTGGGAACTAGGGAGTCCGAGCCCGAGTTGGGAACTCGGGAGTCCGAGCTCGAGTTGGGAACTCGGGAGTCCGAGCCCGAGTTGGGAACTCGAGGAGTCCGAGTCTGAGTCCGAGTTGGGAACTCGGGAAGTCCGAGCCCGAGTTGGGAACTCGGGAGATCTGAGCTCGAGTTAGGAACTCGGGAGCGCAGGTCGGGAGCTCGGCACTCGGCATACTGAGTCGGAGCTCGGCAGACTGAGTCGGAGCTCGGCAGACTGAGTCGGAGCTCGGCAGACTGAGTCGGAACTCGACAGGCTGGGTCGGCACTCGGTGGACTGGGTCGGCACTCGGCGGACTGGGTCGGCACTCGATAGACTGGGTCGGCAGTCGATAAATTGGGTCGGCACCCGGTCGGAGTTGCATGCAGAAAAGAGAAAAATCTCTCTTCATTAGATAAAGAGAAGGTGATGAGTCACATAGAAAGATGTGCTCTTTATTGGCTTTAATGAAGGGAAGTCTAAGAGACAAATGACACTTAGTATTCATGGGATGAATATAAAAGGGGTCAAGTCATTTTGAATGAAAATAAGTGTGCTTCCTTCTTCCCTTCATCTCTTCTTCCTCTCCTCCACTCTTGGCCGAAACCTTACTGTAAGGTTCTTGGTGTTTTCGAGCTACCTCAAGTTGCTAGCACAACTAAGGTAGTTCTCCCGAAGTTGAGAGATTGTGTCCGTGTGGATACGAATAGAGGCACGGACATTTGAACGTGCAAGAGATCCGGCGCATCTTGAACGAGCGGGATAACCGAAGGGCACGCTTCAAAGGTATAAACAATAGATAAATCTATTGGATAGATAGCTTTGTACGAGTTTTCTTTCGCATGGATCGCTCGTGGGTTCTTATTTCCGCTGCGTTTCTATTGTTTTGTGCCGGGAGAACCCAACAGTGGTGAGGTTTCTCCACCCACAAGGAGCGACGAGAGCTAGCCGGAGGTTATCTGGGGAGTGATCCACCGACGGATTCTTGGATTAGTCACCCGTCCGGGGTGGATACCAAGTAAATTCTCTTTGTTAGCATTGTATATTTTCTTTATTATTGTTTCCGCTGTACAACTAACAACGCAGGTACAAGAAAGATCCAAGAAACTCTATTCACCCCCCCTCTAGCGGACGTATTCGATCCTACACAAAGATGTGCTAGAACTGATCCATTCTGATTTGTGTAGTCCTATGTCAATCCAGGCCAGAGGTGGCTTTGAATACTTCGTCACTTTCATTGACGATTATTCAAGGTATGGATATATTTACCTGATGCGCCACAAGTCTGAATGCTTTGATAAGTTCAAAGAGTTCAAGGCTGATGTGGAGAAACATCGAGGTAAAAGTATCAAGACACTGCGATCTGATCGTGGTGGCGAGTACCTCTTTGGAGAGTTTAGGACCTACCTATGAGAGGCAAGGATTCAGTCCCAATTAACTGCACCCGGTACGTCCTAACAGAACGGGGTGGCAGAAAGAAGGAATAAGACTCTTATAGAAATGGTTAGGTCAATGATGAGTTACTCTGATTTACCTGATTCATTTTGGGGATATGCTCTGGAAACGGCAGCATACATTCTAAACTTGGTACCATCTAAGTCAGCCCCTTCTTCTCCCACAGACCTGTGGATTAGGCGAAAGCCTAGTTTAGGACATGTTCAGATTTGGGGTAGTCCAGCACATGTGTTGAAGGGAGATACTGATAAGTTGGAATCTCGTACGGAAGTACGTCTGTTCATAGGCTATCCTAGAGGAACGAAAGGTGGTCTGTTCTATAGTCATAAGGATCAGAAGGTAATCGTTAGCACGAATGTTAGATTCTTAGAAGAGGACTATGTGATGAACCACAAGTCCAAGAGTAGACTAGTGCTCGAAGAGTTAAGAGGGGGTGTTCCGACCTTAGGACCAACGGTACAAGAAGATACACTACAAGTCACTACACCGCGTGTCGCAAAAGATACACAGGTGGTACCTCGTTATAGTGGGAGGGTTGTTAGACAGCCTGAGAGGTTCATGTTTTTGGGAGAGTCTTCGAACTTGGTCTCTAGTAAACAGAAACCGGATCTCTAGACCTATGATGAGGCCCTTCAAGATAAGGATGCAGATTCTTGGCAAAAGGCAATGAACTCTGAGATGGAATCTATGAATTCTAATCATGTCTGGGAGCTAGTAGAACCACCTGATGGTGTAAAAGCCATTGGATGCAAGTGGATCTACAAGAGAAAGAGAGGATCAGACGGGAAGGTTGAGACCTTCAAAGCTAGGCTTGTTGCGAAAGGGTATACTCAGAAAGAGGGTATTGATTATGAGGAGACATTTTCACCGGTAGTCATGCTTAAGTCTATCTGGATTCTTTTATCTATTGTAGCTAATATGGACTATGAGGTATGACAGATGGACGTCAAGACAGCTTTCCTTAATGGAAGTCTTGAGGAGACCATCTACATGAAGCAACCAGAAGGGTTCGTTGCAAAGGGCAAAGAGCATCTAGTGTGCAAGCTTAATCGATCAATTTATGGATTGAAGCAAGCTTCGAGATCTTGGAACATCCACTTTGATGAGGTAATTCAGTCGTACGGATTTATTCAAAGCCCGGATGAATCATGTGTATATAAGAGGTGTGACGGAAACGTAGTGGTGTTTCTTGTACTTTACGTAGATGACATTTTGTTAATTGGCAACAATGTCAAAATGTTATCAGACGTAAGGGTTTGGTTGTCAAAACAGTTTGATATGAAGGACTTTGGAGAAGCGGGACACATCCTTGGGATCAAGGTCATAAGGGATCGCCAGAAAAGGATGTTGTGTTTATCCTAAGCTTCATATATTGACACTGTCCTGGCTCGTTTTAGCATGGAAAACTCCAAGAAGGGTTTTATACCCTTCAGGCATGGAGTTCCTCTATCCAAGGAGATATGTTCGAAAACATCAAAGGAGATAGAGGAAATGAAAGCGGTCCCTTATGCATCGGCAGTAGGAAGCCTCATGTATGCTATGTTGTGCACGAGACCAGATATTTGTTTTGCCATGGGCATGGTTAGCAGATATCAGAGTAACCCTGGATAGGGACATTGGACTGCGGTAAAGCATATATTGAAATACCTGAGATGGACTAGGGATTATATGCTAGTTTACCGGGCAGATCAATTAGTCCCTATAGGTTATACGGATTCAGATTTCCAGTCAGACAGGGACAAGAGTAAGTCTACCTCAAGGTTTGTGTTTACTTTAGGAGGTGGAGCCATAGTTTGGAGGAGTGTCAAGCTGAAATGCGTGGCGAACTCCACCATGGAAGCTGAGTATGTGGCAGCCTCAGAGGCAGCCAAGGAAGTTGTATGACTCAGGAACTTCATCATGGACTTGAATGTGATTCCTGGTTTACCCAGATCTATCACAATCTTTTGTGATAACAGTGGTGAAGTTGCAAACTCGAAGGAACCACGAGCCCATAAAGCAAGTAAATGCATAGAGCGCAAGTACCACCTGATACGAGAAATCATAAAGCGAGGAGAAGTGGTTGTCGCCAAGATTGCATTGGAGAACAACCTGGCGGATCCTTTCACTAAAGCTCTTCCAGCTAGAGCTTTTGATCGACATGTGGAGGATATGTGAGTCAGATATATGGCAGTGAGAGAACAACAGAGTCTTTGAGTATAAGTGGGAAATTGATAGATGTGTATACTGAAAGACTTGCTTCTTTTATATATATGATCATCTTCATTTTGAAAAGAGAATCACAACAACACTAGATGCTTGTTTATATTAGTACATGCATAAAAGTCCTTTACTTTGCATTGCATATAACATGGTGTGTGGTACACGGAAGATCATGTTATCAGTCTCTTGCCTAGTATAAGCAGAGGCTCACAGCCGAGATGAAATTGGACAAACCATCAGGATGGTTGTAGTGTAATTAGGTGTGGTTGGTCTTGACCATAGAATTACACTAGTGTACTTTGTGTACATTGAGCAAGGCCAAAACCAGAGATCATCTAATTTGTACTGACTTGATAATTAGATTGGATCTCAGATATTATTATGGAGTACGATCCCTAAACTCCGATATAATAACGGGCGCGTATGATTAATTATTATTTCTGTGATTTACCAATAGGTGAGATCTATTCTGTTAGATCGATAGGCCCGGTAAGTTGGAAAATAATATTAATTATATGGTGTGTCATTGATTATTGACGGAATCCATGTTCTGGTGAGTCGGGATGATGATGCCCCCTTGATGAGCTCAAAAGGTTTATCATGTTAAATCCTGCAGGTGGATTTGATCCAACATGATGATAAAGTTGAGTGGTACTAATCAAGGATCCAGAAGATAATTAATTTAAATCGCTAGTAATTTAAATTAATTGACGGACATTCGATATCTTAAACACGGGGGGATGAACGACTCATAATAGGTGGAGCCTATATGAAAATATGAGAGTTGGTGAGGAAGTTCAATTAAGATCCTTTAGTGAAATGAATCTTAATTAATGGATTGCTTTTAGATCCATTAGTGGGCCAAGATCCAACTCCTCTTCTTGGTCCCTACCTTAGCCCTATATAAACCCCATGGGATCATGCAACCGAGGAGAATAATCTAATTGATCACCACAACCCAAGCCATCTCTTCTCTCCCTCTCATTCTCTCTCCTACGACGCCGGCGCAACACACACAAGAAGTTTTTTTTCTTCTTGTTCACTTCTTCTCTTCTCTCGGTGGGGGCTGCTAGGAAGGGAGGAACTCCTCCCTTACTAGTTTGTGGCTGGAGCCACCAAGAGGAAGACGGGAAGAGGGCCGGCAGTGAGGAGGGAGGCGCATAGGTGGCGACGGCAAGGGAGAGAAGTAGGGAGTTGGCTGCGGGTTTAGGGAAGAAGGAGTCGCTTCTTCTTCCTTCTTCTTGCTCTTCTCTACCTTCCACAACCTCTCCTGATCAGAGGACTGGTGGTCGGCGACCTCGAGATCTCTTGGAGGGTCGGCGCTGCTCGGGTGGAAGGAGAAGTAGCCGGCGATCCCTAACCCTTGGGTTAGGGTTTCGGCTAGAGAGGAGAAGAGGTTGGTTGGTGCTCATTGGTGATCTCAGTTCTCGGTAGATCGTCGCCCACACGACGTCCGAGAGGGAAGGGATATAAGGTAGAAGGCCACGAGGTGAAGGGAAGGTATAACTCTCTTCCTTTGGCTTCTTTTGTTCCTTTTGTGCTTTATGGTTTTGGTTCGTCATTTCATGTGTATTAATTAATTATTTTAATCATGAATCATAGTGAATAATTAATTAATTGGACCCTGACCATAAACACAAGAATCGGTGATCCACTCGTCGTCTCTTCCGCGGTCGTTCGGTTAGGAGAATTACAAGACACGATCTTTGTGATTGGCCAAGTTGTAATTCGTACCGAACGATACGATGATGAGATGGTCGTTAGGAGACGGATCTTCATTCGGATTAATTTTTAATCCGTAGATATGGAGAGGTCTCTCAAGGACGACCAAGTATTCTCTTAGGAAACCCGCCAAGCCATACCCAACAGTATCCCCTTTAACGCTTGTGTTAATCTCGCAAGCTCCAACACCCCCTCGTCCTCACCCAAGGTTGCACTATCAAGACGTGATGTCCACATCGTTCGCTTTCGGAACACAGGACATATGGTAGTTAGTTAGTTGTATCTTACTTGTTGCATGACCGATACTTGTTGCATGACTGATAGACCATGGTGCTGGTTGGATTTGTGTATATCATATTGTTGCATGGATATTGATTTGGTTTGTGTTTACTTATTATACCTTATGCATATTATACGGTTGCATGGTTATTGATCTGGTTGGTAGCATGTGCATTAGTATCGTGCACCACCCTTTTGCACGATTGCACATTGACGATCATTGACTCCTAGTATAGTTGATGACGGGGCATCAGTCATATTTTCGGCACCGTTTTGCTTGCTAATGATCACTGGCTCCCTTGTGGTTGAGACGAGTCGTCGGTCATATAGTTCTACCCACTTGGCCACTCAAAGTATTGGTATTTGGAGTGTGTGCAATTGTCCTATTGTGTCACGCTCAACTACTCAGAGATATTGATAGTTGGAGTTATATGTAGACATTAGAGGTATAGAGTTGTTGGCTCTCTCTTTTATCCTTGAGTTAGATTCTTTTGATTTTTTACTATTTTTATTTTCACCAGCCGTGTGAGCTGCTCTATTAAACTGTGTAATTGTGATTTTTTTTATATCCAGCTATGTGACCTGTTGATATATGTGATGTAATCGTGTGGCTAATATATTCATATTTCATATATTATTTGTAAAGGGAGATGTTATTCTTTTCCCAAAAAAACATCCCACTCCGAGACATACATTTAAATCAATACCGCGCGATGTACTTATTCAAGTGCACATCATCGATTCATTTGGTCCAGCGATATGTATTAAACGATTAATTAATAATTATATGTCAATGTTATTTTAAAATGCCCTTTAGATATTTTTTTCATAGACATAATTTTATCTTTCTCTTGAATATTTTATAATTTAGTGAATTTAGTTATTATTTTTTTAAAAAATAAATGTCACATGATAAACCAAAAGTTAAAACCGATTGAAAAGCGCTCGATTGATATTGATAGACTCTTTAATAAAACAGCCAATCTTTATTAAAACAGCCACCACTTTCAAGATTAATTTTATAGTGGACGGGGTCGATGGGCGATCAGAAAAGTTGGATACCATAATCTGATATCTTATCCATTCTTAATTATGTGGGTGGCAGTAGGTAACATCTAATGTGATTATCTAACATGAGTTTAACTAAATTTATTTAATACCTCTCAAGTTTTATCTATATATGAAACAATTTCTCTATGGTATGCAACCATATTTATGTCTCTCCTACATGTAAAATGGTATTTATTTTTATAAATCACTACCAAAGTAGGTTTTTAAAAATCAATATTAATGCTAGAGCTAGTTTTTAAAGATCAATTTCACGTTAGAATTGATCCTTAAAGATCAATTCTAAAATGGGACTGGTCTGAGAAAATCAACTTCACTTTAAAAGCTCCACTTAATGATACTAGTTTGAAAAAAATTAGATGACGCTGATTTGAAAAAATTAACTTTACTTGTCAAATTAACTTTATTTGATGGAACTGATTTGAGAAAACTAACTCACATCGAAGGATTTTATTTTTTAAAAGCCAGTAGTATTAAGTAGAACTATTTCTCAAATTTGATTAAATAGAGTTGGCTTTTTTAAGCCGAACTAGTTTGGAACTAGTACCATTATGTACTAAATCAGCCACAATTTAGTATATATATATATATATATATATATATTTATTGATATTAAAAATTAATATTTTTTTGAATTTGAAATCTTAAATAGATATAATATGAGAATTTAAAATTTTTTAATGTTAAAATTTTTTAACTGGATGATTATAATTTAATTTTTAAATTTTAAAGGTAAAATTTAAATTTTAAATTTTAAAGGTAAAATTTAATTAACTTAATTTCGGAGTTAAAAAAACAAATAAAAATATAAAAAATAATATTATATACCTTAAATATATATCCCATAAATATTTAAAATTTTTTAATGTTAATTTACTTAGTTTGAATATTATAATTCAATCTTAAAATTTTAAATTATAAAGATAAAGTCTAATTAGTTTAACCACCGAAAAAGATAAATACAATTACTTTCCGTTGAACCCAGATGCCAGATATAATTTTCACACACACATATATATATAATTAAATTATTATTTTTTAAGTACAATTTAAACTCTGGATTAAAAGAAATTTAAAAATCTCCGCAATTGGTTAGTGAATAATTCTTTTTATTTTTATTTTCTGACTAAAAATAAGAGTAACATGAAGTTTGTACAAATACGACAAGAAGAAAGATGTAAAAGATCAATTAAACTACTGATCCGATCAATCAATGACTTCAAAAGAAGAAATTAAAGAAGCGAGGAGGTTGGGATGTGGCTGCCGCAGCAGGCTGAGAGCTCGCCGCTTCCTCTTCCGTGGCCCAATCCGCATCCGGAGTCGGCGGCAGGTTGAGGTCGATTCCTAGGCCCTTCGTGGTCGAGCACTCCGTCAACGAAGACGACGGCGCTGCTTCCACCGGTCTGCTCACGGCTGTGGCTTGTCGTTTATTGCCCTCGTAGTGGGCTCTCATGTGCCCGCCTAGCGCTTGCCCCGTCGGGAACGACTTGGGGCACAAAGAGCAAGTGTGAGGCTTGTCCTGATCTGTTGGTCCGCTGACGACTGACGCGGTGGATGCGGCGGCGCTGCTTTCGGCAGGGCGCTTCCGGTGTTTGGTTTTGTGTCCTCCCAAGGCCTGGTACGAAGAGAACGCTTTGCCGCACTCGGAGCATACATAGCGCAACTGGTTCTGCTGTGTCGGCGCCATATATACAAAAGGAATCAAAAGAGTCGGCCGTTGGATCGGCTCTTGCGGCGGAGGCTGAGGAGGCCAACAACATCGTATCGGCATCGGGCACAAAACCAGAGACAGAGCTTGCTCTGGTGGACGAGGTATCGGAAGCGGTTGATTTTGTTGCGGCGGAAGAGGAGATAAGTCTCTTTCCGCCGGAGGAGGTAGCGGAAGCGTACGGTCCAGTTGCGGCGGAAGAAGTGATAAGTCTCTCTCCGCCGGAGGAGTTAGCGGAAGCGGCTGATCCTGCTGCGACAGCGACGGAGGTGAAATCGGAGGCACCTCTTGCTGCTGTTTCGGCAAATACGACAATGGCAACGGAAGCGACCGGCTCTGCTCCTCCTCCTCCGGCCGAAAAAGCGAGGACCTCGCTTCCTCAGCCGGAGTCATCTCCTCGTCGTGAATGACCGATGCACTTGATAAGGCCAGGAGCGCAAGGATACACTCCTTCTCGTCTTCTGTGAGCCCAGAATCCGACGGAGGCGAGGAGCTGCGACGCTCCGTTCGCCTTCGCTTAGGCACCCTAAAGGCCAACGATGGAAGATGGCAATCGTCGGTCGCCATTGCTCTGCTTTTGCTACTGCTTTTCCTGGAATCCTCTGTAATTCTCACTGTGGAACAGGAGAAGAGGCAGTCGATTAGAAGAGCGAGTGTGGATTAAGGACACTTTAGCTTCATTATTTATAGCGAGGAGTAGAGAATTAGTAGGAAAGCGAAACAGAATAACAGATACAAATAGCAACTGCCAGCGAGTTAGTCGACTGAGTCTTGTTGTTAAAGAAAAATATTTTTAACGAATCAATCAAATCAAATCGATTAATTTATTAATTTTTTTCCTTAAACAGCGCTCAATTTACTACATTGTTATTTTTCTTGTCAATTAACTCCAAATTTAATTTATGAAATATGTATAAAATGTTGGTTAAAGTTTATCTTGTCGAAATTGAGTGACAATAAATTATTTATTGTATTGTATATTTATTTTTAGAGATGTTGATAGGTTGAACTACTCGTCGGGTCAGTCTAACTTGACTTGACAGATTCCTAAAATAGCTGCTGGTTCGGTTTAAGGCGTCGACGTGGCACGTCCCATCGCCATCAGGCGAGGCAGCGTTCGAAGCCGGGAATGAACGGCGGGGAACGATTGTTGCTCTGCGTAACCATGACACGTGATTCGCACGTGAGGAGGAGTGGTAATTTTAGTAATTACTGTGGAAGACGAGCCGTCTTACTTAACGATGTCGCACTTGGGAGCTAAGAAAAGGACTCGCGCTCCTTGACGCCGTGCCGTCGTCGTCTTGGAGAAAGGAGAGTAGTCGGCGGAGGTTCCGGTGGCGGAGCAAGCGATCGGAACACGATGAAGAACATATTCAAGATCAAGCGGCACCCTAACCGATCTAACGAGATTCCCTCCCCCTCTTCGGTGGCTCAGTCCCCGGCGCCGTCGCCCACAGCTGCGGCCTCCCCTTCGTGCGCGGCAGACCACAGGGCCGCTTCATCCGGTGCGTCTCCGACGACACCATCACCGGTCGAGGCCCCGCGGGCAACTGCTCCCCCCGGGGAGGACCGTCAGGACTACTTCTCGTCGGAGGAGGAGTTCCAGGTGCAGCTGGCGCTTGCGATCAGCGCTTCGAATTCGGAGTTCGGGGGCGACTTGGACGGCGATCAGATCCGAGCGGCGAAGCTGCTGAGCTTGGGGAGGGACCGTATCAACCAGGATCGGGAGGAGGGGACGTCCGAGTCGCTGTCTCGGAGCTATTGGGTGAGTTCTCCTCTTGATCCTGATTGAAGAAATTGAAGCGGATTTTTGTTAGTCCTTTGATATTGCAGGTTTTTTGTTTTTTTGCCGGTCAAATTTCCTGCAATAACTGAGAATTAAGAGTGAAGTTAGACCTTGTTTTGGGGTGAAAATAGGGTTCATTCTAGGTTGACTAAAGTTCTAACTCCCACTTATTGCTCATATTTGTTTATATTTGGAGGTACTTAGGTAGTCGGTATTGGGTTTTCTGCTATTTCAAGGAAGTGGACACTCTTGTTTATTGAATTACTTCAAATTACTCTCTATTAGTCTGCCTTTTAGGGTATTGATGGGTTCTGTATGCAGGATTACAATATCCTAGACTATGATGAGAAAGTTGTGGATGGGTTCTATGACATTTATGGTCTCTCTGGCAATTCTGCAAGTCAGAGAAGGATGCCATCATTAACTGAACTCCAAACAAGCATCGGGGATCTAGGTTTTGAAGTCATCGTTGTCAACCGTGCAATTGACCCTGCATTAGTAGAGTTGGAGCAAGTGGCACAGTGCATTTTGTTAGGATGCCCTACTACTGAAACTGGAGTGCTGGTTCAGAGAGTATCTGAATTGGTCATGGATCATATGGGTGGTCCTGTTAGAGATGCAAATGACACACTAACAAAGTGGATGGAAAAAAGTACGGAACTACGAACCACACTTCAGACGAGTTTGCTACCAATTGGCTGCATAAGAGTAGGGTTATCCCGGCATCGGGCTCTACTATTCAAGGTTTGTTCATCTGTTTTTCATGTATAGTTTGCTTTTGCAACTTCAATAGATCAATTGCGAAATTTATTGCTATTCCATTGGACTTGGTATATATTTTTCATGGCTATTTATTTATTCATACTATTTTGTTGTTGCTACATGATAATCCAGGTTCTTGCGGATAATATTGGCATTCCTTGCAAGCTTGTAAAAGGGAGTCATTACACTGGCATGGATGATGATGCTATTAACATAATAAAGTTGGACGAAAGGTCTGCGCTTCCATATTCTTCCTCTTGGTGATGCATTCATTTTTTGTATACTAACATACCTTTGTGACAATGTGGAATGTTTTTCTATCATATTTTATTCCTTGATTGAATTTCATATGTCAAATAGCTGTAGTGGCCTATATAATCTGGCAATACCTGAAATTGTTGTATTGGTGGTGATTTTTTCTACAAGATTCAAATAATGAACTTGAGACACTTAATATAAGTATATAACCTTTGGCAATGATTTGGTTAAGAAACTAAACATGCGGTAAAACAACTTTGTATAAATTCACTGACAACCAACAATTAATTTCATCTAGAAAAAGGTACCAAGTATCATGTTTTATTAGAATGTAGAGAAGTTATCTCATTTGCCAGAGCTTCACTTGTAGGAACAAGAAATAATAGCAAGTGGGAATACCAAGGCAGAGTACCAGCAAAAAAAATCAGTATAACAAGCAAAAGCAAAATTAGTAATGAGATGTAGATGATTGTTGAGTGGCTTTGCAAAGAGCAGGAAGGTGGAGACCTGAGAAGTAGATGATTGATTTCAAAAGTTATTGCTAAAACTATTAAAAAAGGTTATTGTAGGTTGTCTAAAGTATACAGGTAGAAGAAGCATATCATTAGAGTGGGTGCTGGATTATCTAAGAAAGATATGCTATCTACAGACAGGCTCAATGTGGTGTCTCTTGAATTGGACTAGGAGTGTTTGGTTCACTGAAATGGACTGGAAAATGTTAGCAAAATGGAAAGTGAGCAGAAGCTGTAGCGAATAAGCCAATAGCCTTTTGAGAATGAGTAACCAAGAAAATATACTAAGAGATTGACCTACTTACCACTTCTTTGTGATGTTTGACGACAACATATGCACACCCAAAAATATGCAGCTGTAGAGTGTAGCGAAAGCAATTTGTGTTGGATTTGTGCTCTAAGAGCAAGACAAATTGTATTATGTCATTTGTTCTCTTATATGAATTATTCATTTGATATGCATATTGTTATACGACTAAGGTCCAGATTAATTATGTAGTATATGATCATATGGTACGCCCATAGAAGACATGATCATAGGTTCTCATAATTAATAAATAAGTCACAGTTGTTAAATAAAGTTGGGCGCTTTATTTAGACTGCAATATTTTATGAAATAATCTGTCTTGATGATTGTAAAATATTGATGTGAAAACATTCACATTGATAGGATCAAGGGAGATTTAATTAAGGATTAATTTCTGTTGAAAGGAATTAAATCTCCAGTGATATTGGTTATGTTATTTCTCTTAATCCTGAGTTTATTGTAAATAGATTATTAAATAGTTATTATTCTTTGAATTATCAATAAGTGAGGTTTATTTAATTATGAAACCAATACCTTGATATTTTGGAAATGTAATTATTTAATAATCAGAATTTATGAAATAAACCATGGATTAGGGTTTCGAACCGTTTCGCCCGAAACGGGCGAAACGGTTTCGTTCCGCCTGAGCGCCGAAACCGGCTCGACGACGCCTCCTGTTTCGACGCAGGCGTCAGCGTCACGCACGCGGCGACAGCGGCGAGTGGCGACAGCGGCGACAACGGCGAGTGGCGACAGCGTGATTCGCGGCGCGCGACAGACCGAATCGCGCAACAGTGAACGCACGGCACGCGCGACAGAAGGAATCGATTCCGTCGGTGCGCCAGCCTGTCTCGCTGCCTTTTCTCGCTATAAAGGGACGGTGGATCGCCGGTGGTGAGCAGCAGCGAAGACAGCAGCGAGCGAAGCGCAGCGTGGAGGCGGAGACAGCAGCGAAGCTCCGGATTCGGGAAAATCGGGAAAAAATTCCCGATTTTCTCCGAAATTTGATTTTAAAAAATATATATATAACTGTTGTATTTATTTAAATTCAGAATATCCTTTTTTAATTCAAAAAAATTAAATAGATTTACTTAAGGAATTTTGAATTTTCTTAAATTTAGAATATCCTTTTTTAATTCAAAAAAATTAAATAGATTTATTTAAGGAATTTTGAATTTTTTGAATTTATTTTTCTGTTTTAAATATTATTTAAAAATTCTAAAAAAAATTAAAACCCCTAAATAAAATCTAAAAAAATTCAAAAAAATTATTTTATAATCTGATAATTATTTATTATATTTATTATTTTATATTTAATTAATATTTTAATATTTTTATCATTTTAAATATATATTATTTAAATAATTAATATTATTGTTCCAAGTTTACTTGATAAAAATGTGTTGTAGTAGATTACTTTAATGAAGTTGTCTTTTATAGTTTTATATATTTAATTTGTTTGTTTATAATGATAAAATTGTTCTTGACAATGATGACTATTATTTGAGCTAACAATGTGAATTATTCTTAATTTTTTATAAGACATAGGTAATGCCACCCAAACAACAATCTGATCCAGCTTGGAGACACGCACGTCGATTAGAGAATCGATTCCATTGGCAATGTTTACATTGTGATATGATTGGACGAGGTGGTGGGGTCACACGCCTAAAACAACATCTTGCTGGTGGATATCCAGATGTTTCAAATTGTCCAAAAGTTTCTCAAGAAGTTCGGCGTGCAATGAAAGAAGAACTTGAAGGTCAAAAAGCAATAAAGTATAAACAACAACGACAACGTGATCTTCTTGATAGTCGAATCTCTAGAGAGCCAATTTATGATGAATTTGAAGGTCGTGGTGATGTTCCAAACGATGAAGATTTTTTAGCAGCTCTCAATGCCTCACGAACTCAATATGACTATGACCAAAATATGCGACATAGAAGTGACTCAGCTGGTACTAGTAGAAGTGGCTCATCTACTGCACCGACATTAGGAAGGAGTGCAAGTGTTCGTAGTACTTCAACACAAAGTGGTATTGATCGGTTTTTTTCTTCTATGGGAATGGGACGAAGACGTGCAGTTGATATTGATGATATTGATCCACTGGCATTTCCAGACCAAGCTAGCAAACAGACTAGGATTGATGATGCATACACAAAAGAGAAGAAGAAATCAATCGGTAAAAGTATTGCAAAATTTTTTCATTTTAATCATATTCCTCCAAATGCAGCAAACAACACATACTACCGTAGCATGGTGTCCAACATCCAAAAATCTGGTCCTGGTATTCAGCCTCCGACTGCATATGAAATTGCTGGTTCATATTTAGATGAACAAGTGGAGGAGATAAAAACTTGGATCCTATCATGCAAAAAGCAATGGAGCTTATATAGGGTTACGCTGATGTGTGATGGCTGAACAGGACCTACACGGATGAGTATTATCAACTTTCTACTATACTGCAATAGAAAGGTGATATTTCATAAATCTATTGATGCAACTACAGATTTTCATGATGCACCCTACATATATCATTTGATGGATAGTGTAGTTCAAGAGATAGGTGTAGATTATATAGTGCAGGTAATTACAGATAATGGTGCCAACTTTAAGAGGGCTGGAGAATTATTGGAGCAAAAGTATCAAACATTATTTTGGACACCATGCGCAGCACACTGTATCGATTTGATGATGGGAGATATTGGTAAACTCGATATAGTGAAGAAGGTAGTGAAAAAAGGTCAATCTTTAACAAAATTCCTCTATAATCATCATTGGGTTCATGGATTAATGAGGAAATTTATCAATGGTGAGATTCTACGACCAGGAGCGACTAGGTTTGCCACTCACTTTCTCCTGTTAAAATCGTTGAATCAAAAAAAAGTTGGATTGAAAGCCATGTTCTCTTCTGAGGATTGGGAAGCCTCTCGATATTCTAACACAGCCGAAGGTAAAGAGGTGCAAAAAATTATTATATCTGTTAGATTTTGGGACTATATTGCAGATATTCTTCTAGCAATAGAACCTTTGTACGTTGTTCTACGTAAAGTCGATATGGACAGGAAGCCACAAATGGGCAACGTTTACCGCTTAATTCATGAAGCAAAAGAGGAAATTAAGAGACGTCTTCAATCAACAACCAAATATCAACATTACGTTGATATAATCAATACAAGATGGGACGATCAAATGGGAAAATATATTCATTTATCAGGTACGTATTTTTTAATAAAGAATTTCTAATATTGTTATTAATAATTGAATTTTTATATATGTTTAATTATTGCAGGTTATTATCTCAATCCGGCATATCAATACCATTATAATCTTAGCACAAATGATGATTTATTACAAGCCCTCAGACATGTGATATCAAGACTACAAACAAATAGAGAATCAATTGCTGAGACTATTAATGAAAGCCGATTATTTCGAGAGGCATATGGTTCTTTTAGTGATCCTATTGCAGTGTCATGCAGATATAAAATGGATGCAGATAAATATAGTAAAAATTATTATTAATTATTGTCAGCAAATATAAATATTATTTTAATTTTGTTCTTATTTATCTTACAGCTGAATGGTGGTTACAATATGGAGGATCGGCTCCAAATTTGAAAAAGATTGCAGTACGAATTCTCTCACAGACAACATCCTCAAGTGGTTGTGAAAGAAATTGGTCAACTTTCTCCCTCATTCATACAAAAGTAAGAAATCGTCTTTCTTATCGTCGATTGGAGAAGATGGTCTATGTTCATTATAATATGCGTCTTCAATTAAGAGCAATAACAGAAGAAAATGAAGAACAAGAGGCTGGTGATGTAGACCCATTTGATATTGGATTTGTCCAAAATGAGAATGATCCAATGATGGATTGGTGGAGCGCTGTTGAGGCTGAAAATCCATTACTTGATGAAGCAGGAGACCCACCACGACCATCTCAATTTCTTACTCAACAGATTGAAACAATACAAACTACAGGAGATATCAGGGAGGGAGAAGATTATGATGAAGCTTTTGATCAAGAATTTCGATTTTCTGGATCTCGATCAAGACATTTTCAAACATCCTAAACCCAACCAAAGATCATAGATAAAGGTAAAGCTCCTGCAGTTTTTACTAAAAAGAAAGAAAAAGTCAAGCCTCCTGCTTTTACAGGAAGGGGTCAATTGAGAATTAGAGAAAATCCACTTGATGCAATTGATGAGCAAGAACATGATGACAGTGATGAAACATCATCACCTTCTGATACTGTAGTCCGACGAGAAGTTAATAGCAGTGCAAGTACTCATGCAAGTGATGATAGTGGCGATGCATCTGGTGGTCAAAATTATGACCCCCCTACTCAAGCACCGGAGCCATGGACATGTGAGGCAGATTACACACATTCAACTCAAGATGATAATCATGGAGCTAGACCTATTCAATATCAACGTCGAAATAAGGATGACAAACAAAAGAAAGCTCACAATTACGGTGATATGCGACAGAGTTTAGCTGACATTGATTCTGGTCGAAGTTCATCATACTCTCAGCCTTCTTATTATAACTCTGATGCATCATATGGTGATCCATCATACCACAGTTCAGAGGCATATGTTTATCCTTATCCTTATCCTGTGCCTGTACCCGTTCCGATTTCAATGGTGTCAGTTCAAGTCCAACTTCCAGTGATGAATCAAGATACGCTGATGGACATGTGGAGAAATCAGTATCAATATTTCATGTCATGGGATGCTTATTTAATTTGGGCGTTACAGAACTATGGAATTGATCTAAGCAGAATGCTACAAGAACCAATGTCTTCATCTGATTCACGTCACTCCTTTTGGTATTAGTTAGGTAACATATTGTAATGTATCAATTTTATTTCGAGTTATGGTAACATATTGTAATGTATCAATTTTATTTCGAGTTATTCATAGATCAATTTTCTTTAAAGAAAGTTATATTTAATTGTTTTCTTAACAATATTAAGTTGTTCAATAATTAAAAACTTATATCAAATCAACATACAACTTATTTTTAAATTGTACACAATAAATATATATTTATCTAATAATTATTATATATAAATAAAAAATACCGAAACCATACCGGCACGAAACGATACGATACCGAAACCGTATCGTTCCGGTCTGGGACCGAAACATCAGCACGGGTCGAAATTTAAAACCTTGAAATAAACAATATGAAATTTGCATGAAATATCCTCTTGACATGTTTCGGTACTTGGATGGTTGAAGTCACTGGCCAGTGCAATTTAATCCATTAGAGAAACTAATCAAGTCAAGAGAATAAATAATTAATTGATTGACAGAAATCAATATCAATTAATTATTGATATTTTACAAAGGAGAAATGCATATTAATATTCATATTATTAATCTTGGAGTTCAACATCGGGCTTTTAGTGGAATAACACCGATTTAGATAATTGGCTTACAATTATTAAGAGCCTTGATTAATAATAATTGTTGGATCCCCAAACTAGCTCAAGATAAATGGTGTGGCTTATTTCATGGCATATGGACTTTTATATTTGGGATGGGTTTTAAGTACTTGGGCCTAAGCTTAAGTAAAAGCCCAAGACCCAATTTGAAGAGGTGTTAAGGTTACAAGCACCTCCAATTTGAAGAGGTGTTATGGTTACAAGCACCTATTAAGCAGAATAAATAAATTTCTGCATTCCTTATCGAACAAGGAACGAAAAAGTTCAAGGAGCCAGAAGTGAATAGAAGTGCCCACACACTGCAACACCGCCAGGAGAATAGTTTGGAAGATCGAACAAGATATTTCGTATTGGACAAAGAAGATTGAGTAACGTATATATTTCACATGCGATTGCTTCCGTTGCATACTGTTTCCATCAATTTGATCATTCAAAATGGAAGAAGGCTTGCAGTTTTTAGTTAGGATTACATCATCTCAATATTGTAATGGCACATCAATATGGTATGTGCTATCTAAAGTAAATATTGTTTTTTTAAATTGAACAAGACCAATTGGCAGTAGAACGAAAAAAAAAAAATGTTCACATGCAATGCCTCTTTGGAGACATATAGGCAGTAGAACGAAAAAAAAAAATGTTCAGATGCAATGCCTCTTTGGAGAATTTTAACATATGCTAATTATTTAAATGTTCAAAGGCCAATTTGTAGCAGGTTATCAGATCACTATAGCTGATATATTTATACCAGGAGTAGACATACAACCATGAAAACAAAAGGAAATATATTTATCTCTTTGGAAATTCTAATAAAAGCATTTAACAGAGGTATAGATTCAAAACACAGGAGGAAAAGATGGAAAATCAATGATCTATCTTATCAATAGAACCATAGATAATCTTAAATATTATTCTTTTGGTCAGAAACAACCCACTGCAGCGGGTTTTTATTATCATTCTTGAATTTGTCATTGAAGTTTAGAAAGTCTTTAGACTCCAATTTTGAAGTGAGATGATTATGACCCCAAATTCCTTATTCACCTAAATTTTAATGAGAAATTGCTGAATTGACTTGATTGTTGGCTCTGCCAGGATAGGAAAATGCAGCTGCTTCTTGTTGGCTACATAGACATGGCTGTCAACATCACTTATAATCCATTAACATTCACATTACAGTTTTTATTTTAATGCTGATCTCTATGGTTCTGTATTAGGGAATTTTTGGTTGATCTTATGGCTGCTCCAGGCACTCTAATCCCAGCTGATGTACTCAGTCTAAAAGAAACTTCTTCGAAACCAATCATAAACAAGAGAATGAGCTCTTGGGCAAGCAGACCAGAGGATGATTTTTTCAACAATGAACTGATGCACCTTGATGGTAAAATTGGCAATCCAGTTTCATCCTTGGATCATAATCAAACTGTTGATAAGAGAACAATATATGAAAGTCCAATTGCAATATCTTCAGTTCCAAGTGATCGTCATGGTGAATCCTCTACAAGTAGTGGAAGTAATTCTAGGGGAAATACGACTTTATCTATACAAAATGTATCGGATCAATCTACATCTACCAATGTAACAACTTCAAAGCAGAAGGAAATTGTTGTTGCTGCTTCGGCGGATGGAAATAATTTAGGTAAAGCAAAGGTCAACTCTAATTTTAATCCTCAAGATGCTGCTGATGTAACAAACCTTTTTGCTGATCTGAACCCATTCCGGGAAACTGTTGTTGCAAAAGCAGCTCCACTTCCCAAAGTTTCTGATGGTGCAAATATGGGATACCAGAGGCACAGGGAAAATATTGCTATAGGACCTGGAAGATCCCAAGTTCCATTGGTTTGGAAAGGCCGGTCTGCTTGTAATGAGATTCCTAATACAAAGCAGAACAATTTGGTGGAGTCAAATCCACAAAGGAACTTCACACCAAACGCTTCGTCTTCTAAAATGCTCAGCTCTGCTGCAAAAGCATATTCTGGAGTTTCAACTAATGTTGCTGGTTCTTCAGCCATTTCAAACTCTGTAGCTATTTCTGAAAACCAGACTCGTAGACCTGCTATAAATATGGGTTATCATTCGTCAGAATATGGTCAGACCAATAATGTCTCAGAAAATAATATGCACCATAAATTGGACAGGAGCCGTGATGTTCAAGCAGATAAAGCACACATCTCAGTTTCATCATCAGAAGCAAAGTATGTATTTAATGACCATGGGGGCAAAATGATTTTGGATAACAGCCAGTCAAATGTAATACAAAAACAAGGGGAAAATGTTGACATCAAACATGATCAGCAAAATCATGATAGACTCACAGGAACAAGTGTGAACACTGTTCATCAAGAATCTTCAAGTTGCATCCAAGTAACTCCTAGTATTTATGAAGAATCTTCAACTTGTTCACAAGTCACGCCAAGTAAGGTTGACCCTGTGCTAGATGATGTGGCTAATTGGGAAATCCGCTGGGAGGAACTAGTAATTGGAGAGAGGATTGGACTAGGTACTTGCAGAAATTATGTTTAAATTTGTGCTTATTCATAATTTTATAAATGGCTATTTTTCTTTTTTTTTTTTTTGCATCATAGCCACCTTATGGAAGTTACCTTGTGTGGCATTTAATAGATTCTCTATTAATATATTGCTAATTGATTGAAGTTCCTTCCATCCTGATCAGACTGGAGGATATTGTATCTTATGTTTCTATGTATCTTTTCCCTCTCACCTCTGATTTCATATTATTTATTTTGGCTGTGTGAGATGTTGCTTCTCTTGTTAACTCAAATTCCTATTCATGTTTTTTATTGAGTACATTGATAAATTTCTTGATTTTACTTATTGCTAGGTTCTTATGGAGAAGTGTATCGTGCTGATTGGAATGGAGAGGTAAGTTGTCTTTTCAGTGGCATCACATATTAAGAATCATATGCATATGTTTCCTTATATATTTCTGTTTACCATATATTTTTATTGAATTTCAAGATTTTTTTGGTCGGTTATGCAACAGTTTTAATGTTTGTTTCTGGTTTATATGATTGATGATGGTGTATAATCAACAATTTTTGTCTGGTGCTGGTGTGACCTGGCATCTTTTCTACCAGGCTTAGCTGTAGATGTAGTACTGCTTTATAAGAATGTTGCACTGGCAATAAGGGGAGTTTAAAAATGCAGAACAACTTTGGTTCATTGTCAATCCAAATAGATTACGCACACAAAATAAAAAAAGAAAGAAAGAAAGATGTTTATCTCAAAGAATACAAATAGGTTTAAGCTATGATCAGTTAGTCTGCTGTATTACGAAATGACTTATAACCCGGCCTTAGTCTAGTAATGCATTTTCTTAAACTCCTATACAACAACAACAACAACAATCAAGCCTTATCCCACTAGGAGGGTTGGCTTTTGCTTAAACTTCAATAATATCACTATATTACATTTATGAAAAAAATTGAAGTATATTAAAAATGCATGTATGAATAATAATTATAATCAAATGTATAAATTAGCAGCATATTCATGTCTTGTTCTTGTTCTATTCTTTATCTTTATCTATTTTAAGATGTCAACAGAACTATACAAGCGTTTGATTATTTTTTCATTGACTTTGATGAGAGAATAAACCAGAGTAATTTTCTTTAAAAATTTCAAAACATGTTTTTTCCATTCCTGTGATGGAAATATTCCTTTGATACTTTAAAAAAAGCGACCTCAAATTTCATAGTAGGAGTATTCCTATATTAATTTCTTATTTTATTCTTAAATAAAGTCAGATTAAATAAAGTCAGATTGCAAAACTTCAGTACTGTTTGGATTTCTTGCTGAAATTTTATCAATTAATTTCGGTGAGCTTTTCATATAAGTTTAAAAAGACTGCACCATCCAGTGGGCTATTGTGAAAGAGTTAATTGAGATAACCAAGGGATCTATGGTTCGAATCTCAGCTGCGACGCACTGTAGGGGATTTTCCCTCCGAGAAGCGGGTCTAAGAATGTTGATCATTTGGATGGGTCTCCATGAGCGCTTCCCGATTTACCTTGGTCGGTGGGAAATTTTCGTGAGGTTGGGCCAATTACCCCGGGATTAGTCGGTCGAAGAGTTGGATACCCAATACCAACTAAAAACAATGTGAAAGAGTTAATCGAGGTTTTTGATAGGAAATTGTTATGCAAACAAGAAGTATATTGGCATTAAAATCTGTTGGGAATACAATCACTATCCTACATTGGAAATACATAGAAAAGGATCATGAGTTTATAAAATGAACGATATCTCCATTGGTATGAGGCCTTTTGGGTAGAGCCCAAAAATAAATCCATGTGGGTTTAGGTCCAAAGTGAACAATATCATACTATTGTGAAGATATATGAATTCTTTGGTTCTAATAAGTGATATCAGAGTCATGATCTAGATCAAGCCATGTGGGTGGAATAATGGCCTTGAACGAAGGAGGTGGGCGTTCCGGAGTGAACACTAACCGAAAAGTTCGGATGCTTGGCAGAAATCCTAGGGGAGCTAGGTGGTGAAAAGTCCAAGCTGGTCAAGGGTGACCTGATACTTAGCGGAAATCCTAAGAGAGCTAAACCCTAGGTGGTAAAAAAGTTTTATAGGAGAGGAGTGACTTTGATTGATCGAATGCTTGAGGGGAGACCTGGAGCAGATCAATAGTGACTTGATACTTGAGGAGAGGCCCGGAGTAGGTCAATAGTGATTGGATGCTTGAGGGAAGACCCGGACTATGAGAATAACGGTGGTCCTTTGTTTAAGGGGAGGATTGTTGAGAATACAATCAAAGTCCCACATTGGAAATATATGAAAAAGATCTTGAGTTTATAAGATGAAGATATCTCCATTGGTATTAAGCCTTTTGGATAAAGCCCAAAAATAAATCCATGAGAGTTTAGGCCCAAATTGGTTAATATCGTACCATTGTGGAGATATTTCTTTCGGTCCTAACAAAATTGTATCTTTATCCTTTTGTTGTGCTGCATCAAATTGACTGTCATTGAAAATATTGATATGCTTTGGCTCGATAGTATTATTTTAAGTTGCAAACTCCAACTGCACCAATAGCTTGGGAAATTTGAGGTGCCTAGCGTGAATTATTAGCTTTAACTTGCTTGTGTTTGTACTTCGATCCAGGAAGTAGCTGTGAAAAAGTTCCTAGACCAGGACTTTTATGGGGATGCTTTAGATGAATTCCGCAGTGAGGTATATAGAGGTTATTTATATATGTGATTGTTTTCACTATCTATAATTTTTTTTACTCTAAATTTGATACCAATACTTGTAGTAATTGGTTTTATATTTGTCTAGGTTCGTATAATGCGCAGGTTGCGCCATCCAAATGTTGTTCTTTTTATGGGTGCTGTAACTCGGCCTCCTAATTTATCCATTGTTTCTGAGTTTCTCCCAAGGTTTGATATACTGGTCCTTTCTTTTTAATGTTTGGCTGGAAATTGTCCTTATTACATATGCCTAAAATAATTCAACAATTAAAGTAGTTTTACTACTTATAGCCTATTAAGATTGTATTCTCTTTTTCATTCTTGACTGGAATGCACATTGAAATTTTCTATTGATTAATATGGTACAAGCTAGTTATTACTTTGCAAAAGGTCATATGTTGATTTTGGGCACCCCACACATCCAGCGCCACAGCAATTTGTAGAGGGGTAAATTAGGAAATAGAGCAGGTCACCACATGGGAGGATATTTCTCCCGGCTTTGCCGGGAATCAACCCTTGCTTCATTCTGCAACTCTACCATATGTGGTAACTAACTCGGCCAAGCCTGGGGTCTACAGCTGGTTATTATTAAACAAGGTGTTAGGAGTTGGATTGCATACTAATGGATGATGGATCTAGATTAGCCAACTGGGCCCACTGATTGAATGTGTTCATATTCAACTTGATTTATTTATCATGCTCATGTATTTATGTTTTAAACCAATATTTATCTTCTTTTGTTCATACAATAACTAGAGTGGTGGAATTGAAATTTCAGAGGAAGCTTGTATAGGATTCTTCATCGCCCTAATTGTCAAATTGATGAGAAGCGCAGGATAAAGATGGCTCTTGATGTGGTATGAGTACTGAATGCATCTCAATCTTATTGTTTGCATCTTCGTGGAAGCTTCTCTGATCGTTTTTGTCTCAGGCTAAGGGAATGAATTGCTTGCACACAAGCATACCTACCATTGTCCACCGTGATCTTAAATCACCCAATCTATTGGTGGACAAAAATTGGACTGTTAAGGTATATAGCAATCTTCAAACCACTGAATTGTTGGTTGTCGTCAGCTAATCCTGTTGTGGCTTACGGAGGTTAACTAGCTAGAGTGCTCTGCCCAACAAAGCTAAAATAGTATATTCCCGTCACAAGTTATTATCAACTTTAGTTGACACAAAGTGCTATGGTAGTATTGTTCTTATTTTCCACTCTTTGTATCCATTCCGTACGCACTAGCTTTTATCACTCGGACTACTTTGTACATCATTATGTTTCACTTATCCACTAAGCATGATACAAAATTCAAAATGACATGGCTGATTGAGTTCCATTAAACAATATACAGTTTTAAGTACTGCGGCTAATGAATAGTTTTTCATTTGTATTGCAATGCTTGTGAGAGTTAAGCCCCTATAGTGATAGTTCATCCAATTTGAATTTTCAGGTGTGTGATTTTGGCCTGTCCCGCTTGAAGCATAGCACGTTTCTATCTTCAAAATCTACAGCTGGAACGGTACGTGGTTATTATTTTGATGCTTTAATCATGACTTCTAAAGTTTTGAATTCATCAAAGCACTTTTGTTATTAGAATAAGAATAGAATATAATAAATTTGTGTAAAAGGGTACAGTTTGTCTGCATTCCACATACTGTTAATTAATCCTGTAGAAACTTATTACTAATCTGTTTTGTTTCAGTTTCCTTTCTAATTTTTGTTTCTTCAATTTGATAGCCCGAATGGATGGCGCCCGAGGTGCTGCGCAATGAAAAGTCCAATGAAAAGTGAGCTTTTTCTAATCACGTCATTACTTAATCATTTTTTAAATATAATTTGCAGCTTCAGTCAATTCTATTACAACGTGCGTTGCCGTAATCATTCTGTAAACGCTATAGCTTTCTCCTATGTTACACAGTTGTACCACTAATTAGTTGTCATTTTTCTTTTGAACTCCATGCCTAGCTCAAACTGACATTAATTCTACCTGAACTTGATTCTTAAAACATAGTTATACGATCCAGATTCTTAATTTTGAAAAGTGAGTTTACGGGGATTTAGACATTTGAATGGCCATGAAGTGTATCCTGGACAATAAAAAAGGTCAAGCAATTCTACCGCAAGTTATCAGGACAATATTCACCACCAAGATATTAGTAGGGGCAGTCTTTTGAATCCTTCCATGCATGATGAAAATGCTAATACATTTTTTTATCGCTTTCCTAATACTTGTTTGGCATTTAGATTCTTTTATCATATATAGCATACCGGATCAGACATTATCTTACTTTAATGTATACCTTTTTGGTAGTAAGGCTTAATTTCGTTGTATCCGGTGCATATCAGATAATTTATGGTTCTTGCTTTTATTTTTGCAAATTTGCATTTATACAGATGTGATGTATATAGCTTTGGAGTGATCCTGTGGGAACTTGCGACCCTTAGGATGCCTTGGAGTGGCATGAACCCAATGCAAGTGGTTGGGGCTGTTGGATTCCAGAATCGGCGGCTTGACATCCCAAAAGAAGTCGATCCTCTGGTCGCAAGGATCATATGGGAATGCTGGCAAACGTAAGCATCAACACTTAAATTGAACACGTACAATGATTCCTAAAATTTAGCTAGCATAGTCCACATTACGAGTAAACACAAATCTTGGCAGGGATCAAATGAATCCCTGCTATATCGTAGTCCTGAAACAGTTTGCTAAATTTTTTGTCTGAATGGCTTGTCGAACCAGGGATCCAAGCTTGCGCCCTGCATTTGTGCAACTGACAACCGCGCTCAAGTCCTTACAGCGGCTGGTCATTCCCTCGCAACAGGAGCCAGAAACCCCTCAAGTGCCCCAAGAGATCTCAGTGAACTCAACCCCATAAGTATTTGCAGTGTACATAAGCATATACACCTCCATGGATTCTGCCATTTAAGCAGTGTTTTTTTTCATGGCAGTGATTGTTTGTAAGTGCTTGATCATGTCGATAGCATCACGAAATCAAAAACTTTAAAAGGGTGTTGATATATATCTATGTATTTGTTTTCTCGCTCTCTTTTTGTTTTGTTTGCTGCCCGGAACCGGATAGCTTTTAAGTGGACAGGCTGTAAGAGAGGTAAGAAACAAGAACATTTGTTACTAAACTGCATCGCCGCATCTTCATTCTGTCAGATTTTGTTGTAGAAGCGTTATACGAGAAATGTATACGCTGTTCTACGATGACTTTGTAACTTAACTACTAATTGATTCTTTAATGTAGCTTGCTCTGGTGTATCGGGCCAACCTTGTGTTAGCGTAAGAATAAGTGAATGCCAGAGGAGTTGTTATCCATGGAAGAGATGAGTTGGTTCAAAGCATGCGGCTTCCTCTTCATCCTTAGCTTTGTTATTGTCACCTTCGAGCTTGCCGTCAGCATAGCCGAGTTTGATATGATCTCAGCCTCATGCATCAAGAACGCTATAGCGATTAAGGTGATTCGAGCCTGAGCCAACAGCAGAGAGCGATTAAGGTGATTCGAGCATGTGCCAAGAGCAGAAGAGGTAGAGAATGGTGAGTGCCACTTTGACTTCTTGTCTCACTCTACATCCTTAGCTTGTCGATTGTTAAGGTCGACAAGAGGCTGGACACTGGAGTTACTCTTTCTTTTCCTGCTGAACAGTGATTTCTTTCGAAGTAAACAATTATGAAGCAATAGTCAAAGGTTTGATTTTTTTTTAATTTCCCGAAAAATCAAATCTACTAAAAATAACTCAACTAATTTTATTGTCAAATTGCATTTGTTCCCAGTATTTAAGAATGTTATGTTTGTCAAGCGTTGACCTGGTTCATTAATGGCTTATCACTTTGGTTCGAAGAAGAAACGCACAAATTTCTCCATTACTTGTCAAGTAAAAAATGTCAAAACCCTGGTCGACCGCTGAAGTCCTGAAAAGTCAAAAGCTCCTTTAGAGCCAAGCACGAGTCGATTCCTCAAAACGGCGCCGTCGATGATCCCTGCTCCGACCTCTTGGACGGAAGTTCCACCGACCTCCGCCGCAGCATCTGCCTCATCCCGTCGACCACGCGAACCGCCGGCGGGCTCGAGCGCAAGCTCCGGCAGAAGGACACGTGCGCCGCCACGGCCGCCTCCATTCCGTCGCCGCCGCCCTTCTTCCTCTTCTTCGCCGCCTCATCCCTCGCCGCCTCCGCGCACAGCCCGCACAGCCACTTCCCCGCGAACTCAGCCTTCACCCCGCCGACGTACTCGGCGGTGCAGTCCTCCGCCAGCCCGCAACACTCGCATTCGGCGCCTTCCACTTCCATGATAAAGTGCTCCGCCCGATTCAATTCCATTCTCGCATAACAAACAACGCGAAGACAGGGAGGAAGACTACAATAAAGGAAGAAGACGACGACGACTATAAAAGAAGAGGAGACGAAGACAGATATTATATACCATGGGGCAATGAAAGAAGCGCCCCTGTTTTTTTCTTTCAGAATCATCAAGTTTTATCAAAAACTAACTGTCGCCCTACCTGCCCCCTTAAAATGACGGGGCCATACTCCACGATAGCATTCGGCACTATTATCCATTGACGGGTTATTATTCGCTATATATATATATATATATATATATATATATATATATATATATATATATATATATATATATATATATATATAGAGGAAGATGATACCATGCGCCCCTGCCAATACGCGTCCATGCGCGCCTCGGTTTTTCCAAATTTTTTTTTTAAAAATTAACATTTTCTCTGTTAATATTTGTATTAATTTTTAATTTTTTTTTTCCAACGCTCGTCTTCTTCCTTGCGGTGATAGACGATTTTTTTTTCTCCTTCGCTCGTCTTCTTCCTTGCGGCGATAGACAACGGGCGACGAGGCAGCGTCGGCAGCCGGAGGCGGCGACGGGCGACGAGGCGGTCGGAGGCGGCGACGGGCGACGAGGCGGCGACGGCAGCCGGAGGCGGCGACGGGCGACGAGGCGGCGACGGCAGCCGAAGGCAGTCAGAGGCGGCGACAACCGGCGTCGGTTGTTGCCGCCTCCGACTGCCGTCGCCGCCTCGTCGCCCGTCGCCGCCTCCGGCCGCCTCGTCGCCCGTCGCCGCCTCCGGCTGCCGACGCCGCCTCGTCGCCCGTCGCCGCCTCCGGCTGCCGACGCTGCCTCGTCGCCCGTCGTCTATCGCCGCAAGGAAGAAGACGAGCGAAGGAGAAAAAAAAATTCGTCTATCACCGCAAGGAAGAAGACGAGCGTTGGAAAAAAATTAAAAATTAATACAAATATTAACAGAGAAAATGTTAATTTTAAAAAAAAAAAAATTGGAAAAACCGAGGCGCGCATGGACGCGTATTGGCAGGGGCGCATGGTATCATCTTCCTATATATATATATATATATATATATATATATATATATATATATATATATGTGTTCGATCTCTAGCGACGACGTATTTATAAAAAATTTTCCTTCAAATACAACATGAACCTTAGGACGCTGGGCTTCTAAACCGCCCACTGTCAGCGCTTCCCGATTTACCTTGACGACCAGTGAGAAACTTCCGTGAGGTCGGACCGATCGTCCGAGATTGAAAAAACCTTGTTAATCATTTTTTTTTTACTATTACCATCCCATTTGTATCAATTGAAATAAGTCTGTCCATGTTATAATATCTACAAAACTGTATTTATTATAATGTATATTACTATATTAAAAGATATTTATGTTGTAATAACTAACATTTCGTAGTTACTATCATACGAATTTGACTTATTTATAATAGCTACGAAATCGTAACTATTATAATTTAGATTTGTTTATCTAATATTTACATAACTATGAAATTATAACTGAAAGTTCAAATTTATCATACATAACTATGAAATCATAACAATTATAGTTCAAATTTATCATATTCATCAATATTTTTTTATAATAGTTATTAAATCATAATGGCTAGAATACAAACTTATTAGATATAGCTGGCTAATGAGATCGAGTAACTAGATATAATAATATCGAAAATTATACTGAAAGGTATCTCTATAATTTTAAAGGAGAGCTGGTGGGGTGGGCATGAGGATAACATTTAGGTATGTGTGTGATTAAAATGAGGAGAGAGATGTAGATGATGGTGATGGGGGAGTTTTATAAGTGCAATCAAGCTGCCTTAAATTACTCCATGTTCCAAGGGGAAGTGAGAGGATGGTAGGTTTTAGTGGGGGACGAATGCAACTGTTCTTGGCCTCTTTCTCGCATCTGTATTTTATGTTTTATTCAACTTCATTTGTATAATCTAAAACACTATTTTTTTTCTCTTTTGGATGGATTATTGATTAATGCACGAGGTGTTGATGTAAAAGTAAAATTAGATATTTATTATTTTTTTATGTACTTGTCATTATTCGAGCGGCAATTTACCAAAGGACGTACCTAAGTATTGGTATTTACCAAAAGGCGTACCATAGTTTCAATGTTACCAAAGGACGCACATATTTTAGTAAACTTCCTCTTATACCCCTACCATCAAGTACTGCATGCATTTCTCTTTCTCTTTCTCTTTGTCAGTAACGAATTTCGAGACGGACCATAAAAAGATGTTCCTTTATATTTTGATTTTTATATTATGGAACCTTTCTCAAAACAAAAAAATATTGAAATTAATTAAAATATTTTTATTAAATTAAAACTAAAAGAACATATCAGACCCACGTTGGGTCTGAAATGGTTCCATTTCAGGCCCAACGTGGGGATGAAATGTTTCCATTTCAGGCCCAACGTGCCCAATATTAAGAGTCATTTTTCGATTCTTTGTTATTACATTTTAACACCTCGGAGAAGTCCAAATAAACAATGGATAGCAAATTTGAACTCCTTGTAACCTCAGAAATCCACAGGAACTGAAATTTTTACAATCGGAGCTCTCTAGGTCAATCAGTGGCCTTTTAGGGTCATTGGGGCTGAAATGAAATATTTCAGCCCCAATGACCCTAAAAGGCCACTGATTGACCTAGAGAGCTCCGATTGTAAAAATTTCAGTTCCTTTGGATTTCTGAGATTACAAAAAGTTCAAATTTGATATCCATTGTTTATTTGGACTTCTCCGAGTTGTTAAAATGTAATAATGAAAAACCGAGAAAACACCTTTATTATTGGGCCTGAAATGGGCACGTTGGGCCTGAAATGGAAACATTTCAGGCCCAATGACCCTAAAAGGCCTAATGTGTCAAAATCCACTGATTGACCTACAGAGCTCTGATTGTAAAAATTTCAGTTTCTGTGGATTTCTGAGGTTACAAGGAGTTCAAATTTGCTATCCATTATTTATTTGGACTTCTCTGAGGTGTTAAAATGTAATAATGAAGAACCGAGAAGAAATCACACATTAGGCCTTTTAGGGTCATTGGGCCTGAAATGGTTGGACACCTATTGCATTAGTGATATATAATATATAGATGTTTGGACACCTAAAACATCATCTCCTACCTCTGACCTCTCTATTCATATGGAATTTTCAGAAATCCAGATATGGGAGGTCCATCAGTGGGTTCTGGTCAAAACTCACTGATATTTCTAAACTACTCCTATTTGATTGGTGATATCTAATATATATATGTTTGGACACCTAAAACATCATCTCCTACCTTTACCCTCTCTATTCATATGGAGTTTTCAGAAATCTAGATATGGGAGGTCCATCAGTGAGTTTTGACTAAAACTCACTGATATTTCTAAACTACTCCTTTTTGATTGGTGATATCTAATATATAGATGGTTGGACACCTAAAACATCATCTCCTACCTTTACCCTCTCTATTCATATGGAGTTTTCAGAAATCCAGATATGGGAGGTCTATCAGTGAGTTTTGACCAAAACTTACTGATATTTCTAAACTACTCCTTTTTAATTGGTGATATCTAATATATAGATGGTTGGACATCTAAAACATCATCTCCTACCTTTACCCTCTCTATTCATATGGAGTTTTCAGAAATCCAGATATAGTAGGTCCATTAGTGGGTTTTGGTCAAAACCCACTGATATTTCTAAACTACTCCTATTTGATTGGTGATATCTAATATATAGATGTTTGGACACCTAAAACATCATCTCCTACCTCTACCCTCTCTATTCATATGAAGTTTTCAGAAATCCAGATATGGGAGGTCCATCAGTCAGTTTTGAAAGCTATAGGTCTAGTTTAGTTCAATCAGTGGATTTTGCTCAAAACCCACTGATGGACTTCCCATATCAGGATTTCTGAAACCCCCAGCTAAAAAGTTATTGTTGAGGTTGGAGAAAGTATTTTAGGTGTCCATAACCTCAAATTTTAATTTTTTCCAAAGCTATAGGTCTAGTTTAGTTCCATCAGTGGGTTTTGCTCAAAACCCACTGATGGACCTCCCATATCTGGATTTCTGAAATCCCTGGCTAAAAAGTTATTGTTGAGGTTGGAGAAAGTATTTTAGGTGTCCATAACCTAAAATTTTTGTTTTTTCCAAAGCTATAGGTTTAGTTTAGTTCCATCAGTGGGTTTTGCTCAAAACCCACTGATGGACCTCCCATATCTGGATTTCTGAAATCCCAGCTAAAAAGTTAGGGATGAGGTTGGAGAAAGTATTTTAGGTGTCCATAACCTCAAATTTTTATTTTTTCCAAAGCTATAGGTCTAGTTTAGTTTCATCAGTGGGTTTTGCTCAAAACCCACTGATGGACCTCCCATATCTGGATTTCTGAAACCCCCAGCTAAAATGTTAGGGATGAGGTTGGAGAAAGTATTTTAGGTGTCCATAACCTCAAATTTTTATTTTTTCCAAAGCTATAGGTCTAGTTTAGTTCCATCAGTGGGTTTTGCTCAAAACCCACTAATGGACCTCCCATATTTGGATTTCTGAAACCCCCAGCTAAAAAGTTATTGTTGAGGTTGGAGAAAGTATTTTAGGTGTCCATAACCTAAAATTTTTATTTTTTCCAAAGCTATAGGTCAAGTTTAGTTCCATCAGTGGGTTTTGCTCAAAACCCACTGATGGACCTCCCATATCTGGATTTCTGAAACTCCCAGCTAAAAATTTAGGGATGAGGTTGGAGAAAGTATTTTAGGTGTCCATAACCTCAAATTTTTATTTTTTCCAAAGCTATAGGTCTAGTTTAGTTCCATCAGTGGGTTTTATTCAAAACCCACTGATGGACCTCCCATATCTGGATTTCTGAAACCCCCAGCTAAAAAGTTATTGTTGAGGTTGGAGAAAGTATTTTAGGTGTCCATAACCTCAAATTTTTATTTTTTCCAAAGCTATAGGTCTAGTTTAGTTCCATCAGTGGGTTTTGCTCAAAACCCACTGATGGACCTCCCATATCTGGATTTCTGAAATCCCCAGCTAAAAAGTTATTGTTGAGGTTGGAGAAAGTATTTTAGGTGTCCATAACCTAAAATTTTTATTTTTTCCAAAGCTATAGGTCTAGTTTAGTTTCATCAGTGGGTTTTGCTCAAAACCCACTGATGGACCTCCCATATCTGAATTTCTGAAAACTCCATATGAATAGAGAGGTTAGAGGTAGGAGATGATGTTTTAGGTGTCCAACTATCTATATATTAGATATCATCAATCAAAAAGGAGTAGTTTACAAATATCAGTGAGTTTTGGTCAAAACTCACTGATGGACCTCCCATATCTGGATTTCTGAAAACTCCATATGAATAGAGAGGGTAAAGGTAGGAGATGATGTTTTAGGTGTCCAACCATCTATATATTAGATATCACCAATCAAAAAGGAGTAGTTTAGAAATATCAGTGAGTTTTGGTCAAAACTCACTGATGGACCTCCCATATCTGGATTTCTGAAAACTCCATATGAATAGAGAGGGTAAAGGTAGGAGATGATGTTTTAGGTGTCCAAACATATATATATTAGATATCACCAATCAAATAGGAGTAGTTTAGAAATATCAGTTAGTTTTGACCAAAACCCACTGATGGACCTCCCATATCTGGATTTCTGAAAATTCCATATGAATAGAGAGGTCAGAGGTAGGAGATGATGTTTTAGGTGTCCAAACATCTATATATTAGATATCACCAATACAATAGCTGTTCAACCATTTCAGGCCCAATGACCCTAAAAGGCCTAATGTGTGATTTCTTCTCGGTTTTTCATTATTACATTTTAACACCTCAGAGAAGTCCAAATAAATAATGGATAACAAATTTGAACTCCTTGTAACCTCAGAAATCCGCAGGAACTGAAATTTTTACAATCGGAGCTCTGTAGGTCAATTAGTGGATTTTGACACATTAGGCCTTTTAGGGTCATTGGGTCTGAAATGGAACCATTTCAGGCCCACGTTGGGCCTGAAATGATTCCATTTCAGGCTCACGTTGGGCCTGAAATGATTCCATTTCAGGCCCAACGTGCCCATTTCAGGCCCAATAATAAAGGTGTTTTCTCGGTTCTTCATTATTACATTTTAACAACTCGGAGAAGTCCAAATAAACAATGGATAGTAAATTTGAACTCCTTGTAATCTCAGAAATCCACAGAAACTGAAATTTTTACAATCGGAGCTCTCTAGGTCAATCAGTGGCCTTTTAGGGTCATTGGGGCTGAAATGGAAACATTTCAGCCCCACGTTGGGCCTGAAATGATTCCATTTCAGACCCACGTTGGGCCTGAAATGATTCCATTTCAGGCCCAACGTGGGGCTGAAATGTTTCCATTTCAGCCCCAATGACCCTAAAAGGTCACTGATTGACCTAGAGAGCTCCGATTATAAAAATTTCAGTTCCTGTGGATTTCTGAGGTTACAAGGTGTTCAAATTTGCTATCCATTGTTTATTTGGACTTCTCCGAGGTTTAAAATGTAATAACAAAGAATCGAAAAAGACTCTTAATATTGGGCACGTTGGGCCTGAAATGGAAATATTTCAGGCCCACGTTGGGCCTGAAATGGAACCATTTCAGGCCCAACGTGGGCCTGAAATATTTCCATTTCAGGCCCAATGACCCTAAAAGGCCACTTATTGACCTAGAGAGCTCCGATTGTAAAAATTTCAGTTCCTGTGGATTTCTGAGGTTACAAGGAGTTCAAATTTGCTATCCATTGTTTATTTGGGCTTCTCCGAGGAGTTAAAATGTAATAACAAAGAATCGAAAAAAGACTCTTAATATTGGGCACGTTGGGCCTGAAATGGAAACATTTCATCCCCACGTTGGGCCTGAAATGGAACCATTTCAGGCCCAACGTGGGTCTGATATGTTCTTTTAGTTTTAATTTAATAAAAATATTTTAATTAATTTCAATATTTTTTTGTTTTGAGAAAGGTTCCATAATATAAAAATCAAAATATAAAAGAACATCCTTTATGGTCCGTCTCGAAATTCGTTACTGACAAAGAGAAAGTGAAAGAGAAAGAGAAATGCATGCAGTACTTGATGGTAGGGGTATAAGAGGAAGTTTACTAAAATATGTGTGCCCTTTGGTAACATTGAAACTATGGTACGCCTTTTGGTAAATACCAATACTTAGGTACGCCCTTTGGTAAATTGCCGTTATTCGAGTTAGTAATTTTTATTATTTATTTTTTTCATATTGATCTTCGACGAAGACGCTGAGACTAATGAATTGTCTTTGCCGCTAAAACAACCCCTTTCTTTTCATTATTGTGCAACTAGTTTTATCAAATTAAAAATAATTTTAATTAATATTTAAGCACTTTTAATTAATTTTAAATAGCTAAAGTGGCTTACAACACCTTTCGAATTAGGATATTTTTAAATATATTTTTTTAAAAAAATAAATCTATTTTTATTTAAAAAAGAGAATGCACTGTGAAGTTTTAATTTTGTCACAGTACCCCTTGTGATTTTCATCTCTCATCAGAATACCTCTTTTTTTTTTTTGGACTCGATTGCTTTTCCTATACTCTCTTAGAAAATAATATACCAAGTAATAATCGAGACGACCGATTAGACTTCACAAAGTTTCCTACCGCCCGCTGGCTTTTTCTTATACTCTCTTAGCCATGTTTTATGGTGACAGATGATAATATTTATTTGAGGCATGCTTCATCATTTGTTTACAAAGATAAATTACGAGTAACTGTTAATCTAAATAATGACCATGGACTTTTAGCCATTCTTGTCACGCTCCAAGGAGCTGTATGCCCGACGATAATCGGATAACATCTCTTTTATACGACAGACAATATAAACCTTATATATATACATAATAGCCTCCATGATCTTCACACATATCCCATCTGATCCTGTCGCGAAGCGAAGTGGACGCCCCTGTGGTGAGATGGTCCTCCGAAGGGTACGAAAATGCTGAGGCTGACTGCTAAGCTGGCTCGCTCCTCGCCTGCAAGACAGAGACCGTTAGAACCTGCCGGGAAAAGTCCCCGGCCAGGCACTCCGATGGTCAAGTTAGTACTCAACGGTGGCAAGCGAATGGAAAGCAATAGAACAATAAACAATGCACTATTGCGCGTACCTGAGAGATGCGGAGTGAAGGGGCTTATATAGCTGGGGAAGCTGACAGCTCCTGCCCCACCTGCCACCTGTTACCATATAACGAGGACAAGGTGATGCATGCCCAGAGGTGGCAGGATAAAGTAGTGCATACTGTGTTAAGGAAAGGGGCACTGTCAACTTAATGGTTGGCGTCTTTTGGCGCCGCTCGGCCTGACACCAGTGTATGTGGTCGTAGTACGGGGGGGGGGGCAGGGTATGGCAGGAAGATCAAGTCATCAGCGGGATATCCGTCGCTTGGGCCAGGGTGGCACCAGTCTTGCTCCGACCCTGTACCGCTTCTGGTAGTCTGGTGTCAAGGAGTGGTTGTTCTGCATGCCAGGACCGACTAAGGTCCTGGAAGGAGAGCGCTGACTGGGGGCACCGAGTAACGAGGCCGACTGAGGATCGGTGATGAAGGTGCCGATTGGGGCATTGAATAACGAGGTCGCTTGAGGGCCGGTGATGAAAGTGCCGACTAGGGCACTGAATAACGGGGCCTACTGAGGGTCGGTGATGAAGGTGCCGACTGGGGCACTGAATAACTAGGCCGCCTGAGGGCCGGTGATGAAAGTGCCGACTGGGGCACTGAATAACGGGGCCGACTGAGGGCCGGTGATGAAGGTGCCGACTGGGGCACTGAATAACGAGGTCGCTTGAGGGCCGGTGATGAAAGTGCCGATTGAGGCACTGAATAACGAGGCTGCCTGAGGGCCGGTGATGAAGGTGCCGACTGAGGCACTGAGTATCGATACACCGCGCGGCGTCCCGTTTGGCTCGGGCTTACCCTCGGAGCGTGGTCCGCCACGCCTCAGCGGGGAACCAAACATAGAGGGGTATTGAAGCATGAGCGTCTGAGCACCGGTCAGGCCGATCCTGAGGAGCGTGGGCCGCCACGCGTCTGAACAGGGGCCTTGATCCGAGTGACGCCTATCCGAAGGGCCTCTCCAGCCCATTAACCTATTTTCCTTCTGACTAGGCGCCAGGCTGCCGGGCAGGCTACACGAAGCTG
>JAGFNQ010004856.1:0-20715 GCA_024364735.1 Boesenbergia rotunda | reverse complement strand
AAGAGCATAACATGGGTTTAACATGACAAGTTCCAAAACTTGAAGCAACTAAGAGCAAGATCCTTTTTATCCACCAGCACTATCACACACACCACTTGCCCTTTTCCCGCAGCCTCCATAGTTTAGCGTCCTTTATCTGTAGCATAAGGGAAAACATTAAACGATAAGCAATAGCTTAGTAAGACCCTGTCCTACTCACAAAACCGAATATCATGAAAAGGTAATAGAATATATCACATTCAAGCATGGTAAGCATTTAAGCATGTTAAACATCTAAGCATGTTAACTTCATAGGAAGGTTCTTTTGAAAACATATAAACATAATACTTGAACATAGCATAATCATTAGGGCCCGGCTTGTACTTCATGTTTTGCGCGCGCCCCTAAATAGGAACGAGGTAGCTAATCCCGAACCACTAGGGTTTACTAGGCCTTCTCAAAAGTCCTTCAGCCTAGTATCATAATCATTTGACTTGCTTTAAGAGTCTATAGTACAAGCCATTACAAAATAAAATAGTTATCATGTTCTTCATTTTCATAAAGTATGCTCTTAGTCCCAACCTTCTAGGGAAGCATTCTTTAGGCCCTAAGCCTTCTTCGTTCATGCTTTAAAGGGCTCATTCTTATGCATATGTATGCATTCATAATTATGATAATTAGCCTAGTATAAAGCATGCATTTCATGGGAGTAACCAAGGCTAGGGTCCAAGAGCTCTCTCTCTTGGCCGAAAGTTGAAATGGGGCTAGCATGCATTCCGGTCACATACCAAGATCACACAAGCATGTCATATCTTACTCAAGATCCTTATCATGCATGGTATTCATTTGACCTAATCCATTCCCAAGTATAGGGTTGAGTACTTTGGGGTTTTTAGCCACATAGCATCATGAACATTCATACTGTTAGTGATATGAGAGAAGTGTCTTAAGGCAATCGCCTTATGATTGTAAACATTTATTTTAATAAATGATAATTCACTATTTGAGTATACATGTTTATGTATTTGATTAGGATCTTAAACTCATCTACTGAATGTCCGCAATACAACTCACAGCATAAGAGAATTTGTGATGGGATCACAACTAGTGATTATCTCTAAATGTGCAAATGTGAAGTATTGAAAATATCCCTAGTCGATGAATTGATAAATACGGACACTATCAATTCTGTTGAGACTAGCATGGGTTATTCTCTAATCAGCTGATTCTCACTGGCTGGTGACATTGGGATGTCCGGAGATAAACATGGATGCTAGTTAAGGGAACTAGTTCATTGGAGTGACTAGCTGTAAGACTTCATAGGGTTATCTATATAGATATGTCAGTGAAGTTCTAACTGTGGCTTAAGTGCGATGTTCCTTTGACTTGCGGTGTTCAAGTCATCTTGGTCATGAAGACTTATACTTTAACATCTTAAGCAAGCATCTCCAAGGAGGTGTGGACCCAGGATGATTGGGTATAAGCCGAAGTGCCCGAAGATGTTTGAACAGCCTACAAAGGATTCACCACTCCTTGCGAGGAGATGTATACCCAGGCCTATCGTCGGATTGTTACTCAAAACCTCTGGCCAGAGTATATCATGTTTAGAGTGCGAGTCTCTAAAATACATGAGAGTAACTAGAAATCCAAAGGACGAGAAAGACACTACTTGGGCTAGGTGTGACGTAGTCAGCCTAGTGGGGACTGACACAAATAGACCGTGTCCTGAACCAAGTGGGTATAAGATGGTGAAGGGAATGAGGCACGATTCATTAGAGCTGCTGAAGGGTTTCAGAATAATTTCTTCTGGGGTCAAACCGTTGATCTTTCGATTAATTGGGGATCATGATGTACTACTAGGTGCCACTCATGATCGTTCTATAATTGGTTAATTATAGACGGCCAACATAAATCGAAAGCCTATTTAGTCACACGCACTACGAGTAATCCGAGGGATTTAAAACGAGTTGAAAATTAGATTTTCCGATCAAGAGAAATAAGTCGAATCTGAGTTAATCAGAGGCGCAATGGAAGCTAAAAATGGCTAAGTCTTTTGAAGGCTTTTTGGGCGATTAAATGAGTTTAATTCGCGTTGGTTCGGCTCGGTTTGGGCCGGCCAAAGAGGGTGCCAACCCTCCTTGGTTGGCCGACCACCTATTGGGAAGATAACCAATTAATTTTGGTTTAATTAATAAAGTAAATCTAGTGCGATTTATTTTATAAATTATGGATAAATAAATTTGTATAAAGAAATTTATATAAATAAATTTATAGAAATTTATTCTTTTTATGGAAGTTAAAATAATCCATGAATTGGTTTATTTTAATTTTATAAAATCAATTATGAATTGATTTTTCCATAATAAGAAAGTTTATAAATTTCTTATAAAATTTATTCCATAATAAAAGGAGAGATTAATTAGTTTTATTATAAAGTTAGTTATAATAAAACTTGGTTTAAACGGAATAATTCATAAGAGAATTTATAGGATAAATTTCTTATGATAATTAATTAGTTTTATTATAAAGTTAGTTATAATAAAATTCATAAGAGAATTTATAGGATAAATTTCTTATGATAACTAATTAGTTTTATTATAAAGTTAGTTATAATAAAACTTGGTTTAAACGGAATAATTCATAAGAGAATTTATAGGATAAATTTATTATGACAACTAATTCCGTTAATTCCGTTAATTCGGTTAAGAGGAGACTTGGCAAGGGAGAAGCAACTATATAAGGAACCATAGGCAAGCGTTGGATTCCTAAGATTTGGATAATCGAAATAGAGCTCTCCCTCTCTCTCTTCTCTTCTCTCCTCCTTCCCCCTCCCTTCCATTAGGGCCGGCGGCCACCCTAGCTCCATTAGGGCCGGCGCCCAACCTACACCAAGGCAAGGTGTTGCCGTGAGCTTCAAGGAGAAGAAGAAACCAACCAAGAAGAAGAAGAAGCGGATTACATCTCCCTCTCTCTCGGAATTCGATTCCGTTACTTCGTTGGTTAGTTTCCTTTTCATCTCTTGATCTTCTTAGTTGTGCCTTCCGAGGATCTAGTAGTTCTCGTCGGCACAAAACTCGTGACTTTGCGAAGTCATCCCGAAGAGAACTCGGCGTGGACGCGAATAGAGGCGAAGCTTCCAAGGGACGCTACGGTTGGATCTCGTCCCTTACTTCGAGTTATGCGAGGTACAAAGTAAATTAGTTTACTTTTCCACAAAGTTTTATTTTATGATTATGTCAACACACCATAAGATTGCATGCTTGATATGAAGTTAAAATAATTTAGGAAATTATTTTATGCAAATTCTTCCGCTGCACGTAAAAATTTAAAATTTTACGAACTCGTATCCTTGTCGACATGCACCCGGTCCCAACACATACAACACATGTGATATCATAGAGATTCATTAGAGTGTATAGCATGAAGTTAAGCTTAAGAACCTAACCCTAGGGTAGGGTTGGCCGAATGGTTAGAAGGGTTTTCCCTTCCCTCCTAGCCTTCTTTACTTACACACAATATAGTACATTCATGCAAACATCATTATTAAGCATAGGAAAGCATGTGGCCTACCCTAACCCTTGGTTAGGGTGATGGCCAAAACATGTAGAGACATGTAGAGGGCATCATGTGAGTCATGTAATCGATTCAAGAGCAATTATGCTACAGGTGAGGGGCACTTACCTCTTTCGCTAAATATCCTTCCCTTAGTTTGGAGGGGAGGTGCTTGTCCTTGCTCTTGAGGTCCTTGACTTCTTCTTGTCTTGCAAGAGTTTCAAACCTTCAATGGGGTCTTGGGATTTTCGAAAATTGAAGAGGGAGAGGGAAGTTGGGATTTTTGAAAATTGAATAGGGAGAGGGGAGTTAGGATTTTGAAAATTGAAGAGGGAGAGTGAGTGAGGGGTTTGCAACAATGATGGTTAGCCCCTTAGCATTCCCTCTTATTTATACTAAGGGAAGAGGCAAGGTGCCTCTTCTCCAAGTGTCTCTTCACTAAGGGATTTCTCATCAAGAGTCTCTTCCTCTACCCTTTCATATTCCCTAACCCTTAACAAGAATTTTCGTTCCTTTCAGCAATCCCCTGCTGGGTGAATTGGTTACTTCGTTGCTTTTCAAGGCTTTGCTTACTAAGAGTTCCAAGGTTCGATTCTCGGCAAGAGCATATTTTTGCTCCTCTTTGGTTTTCACTTTTGCAAAGCCCATTAGCCCAATTTACTCTCATATTCTCAAATCACATATTATGAAATCACATATTCCAATTCCTACAATCACATATTCTAATTTATGCAAATTACATATTCCTATTTATGCAATCACATATTCTAATTTATGCAATCACATATTCTAATTTATGCAATTACATATTCTAATTCTTTCTAATGAAATCACATATCATTTAATCATGACATCACAAAAATGTAATTCTATTCATTGATGAAATAAATGTCATACCATCTGATAACCTATATCGACATTTTTGTGCCCTAATGAAAATTGAAAGCAAGCCCAAAAATTTGGGGCGTTACATCGGATGCCTTTCTTCTTCAAGGACTCAAGATAAACCTTGCAGTTTCTTCGCCAGTGACCCTCCTTGCCACAGTGATGGCAAGTGCCTTTTGGTGTCTTTTCAGTCTTTTTGGCCTTTTTCTTCTTTCCTTCATTCTGTTCTTTGGCCTTCCTCTTAGAACCTTTCTTCGAGGAACCAACTAACAGTACCGTCTTCTGATCCTGCTTCACAGAAGGCTCTATAGTCTTTAGCAGGTTGAGCAACTCAGGAATGGTAGTCTCCAGCTTGTTCATCCGATAGTTCATCACAAATTGTGAATAACGTTTGGGCAAAAAATGCAGAATTAAGTCAATACTTAGTTCATGATCCATTATAAAACTGAGTGTGCTCAGTCGCTCAATATACCCCAACATCTTCAACACAAACTGTGAGACAGAAGTGCCTTCCTGCATCTTAGAGGTGAAGAGGAGTCTGGAGACCTCGAACCTTTCGGATCTCGCCTGCTCGTCAAATAACACATGAAGATGGAAGATGATGGTATAAGCATCCATATGCTCATGCTGCTTTTGCAGCTCAGGTACCATAGCAGCTAGCATGATGCAACTTGCAAGTTCAGAATCGGTCACATATTTCTGATAGGCCACTAACTGGTCTGGAGTTGCAATTTTTGGAGGACGGTTGGGAAGTTGATCTTCAAGGACATAAGCAAGCTTCTCTGCCTTGAGGACTATCCTCAGGTTTCGAAGCCAGTCCATGAAGTTTGGCCCAGTCAGTTTATTGGTGTCCAAAAATGGAACGCAAATTTAGAGAAGACATGATCGAGTGATTATCCTAGAAATAAAAATTGAGCTTATGTGAGAAGAATGATAAAGAATGCATCAACATACATTAATTAAATCCTATTTATTTATCGAATTGAATAACCCTTTTTATCAATTCGGGAGATCGTAGGAACATCTCCAAATAGGTTAATATCCAACCATAGATAAGAACAACCATGGCTGTGGCCATCAAGTTATTCTTAGCTATGAAGGTAGGTAATTATACCGATTACATATCACATATATGTAACTATCACTTTATGCTATCAACTAATTGAATGTTTGCATAAATCATTGGGTTGCTAACTCATTAACAAGTATGCAACAATATACATAGCACCCAACTGCACCTCTCTTTACATCGACCTTGGCTGTGGCACAACAAATCGATGCTCCAAGCTTAAGGCTAACCCATTAATCAAGAAATAGTTTTAATATGGTTAGAGCTCATTCAACCGTTTAGTCAGGCTTGGATGTGTCCAACAACCAAAACTAAGGATTGACCTCTGACTCCAACTATATTTATCATAAACTAATTCCATGGTTTGAACATGTTGAGGTTCAAGCCGGGCATGGATGTGTCCATTAACCCAAACGAGAAACAAAACTCCGGTTCTGACCATATTAATGGAAGGTGTTGGCTTTAATATTTTGTAAGGGGTTTTGGGTCTCATCCTTTCTTTTCTAAGCACATTCATGACATATAATTATGTCATGTACTAACGATTTCCTTAATAAAGTATGTATGTCACTTAATTTATCAAGTTTCATTAATTGAATTAGGAACCGGATTTCCTAATTCTAATTTCATACTTTATTCAAGGAATTATTTTGGGAAACAATTTCCTAAATTGTCATAATCAATTTCGGAAATAATATGTTTAAGACTTTGATTTCTCTAAATCAAATCTTATTAAATTAAGAGACAGATTCCCTTAATTCAACCACATATTATTTTCATGAAAATCTCTTTTAAGAAAACTCTATAGGAAACCATTTTCCTAATTAATTTTTGAGACAACAATATGTAAGAGCATCACCTCTTAAATCAAATAAGGAAATTATCGTTTGAGAATCACCTCAAAATTTCCAAGATTTGATTATATATTTTATTTATGGATTTATTAATTTCAACAAATTATTTTCTTTGGGTGGCTCCTCGAGGCCCAGATACCTAAAAAAAGAATTTGTTGTAAATCTAATTTGGTCCGCTCCCCGAGGCGTAACCAAATTAAACATGACAATTTTATTCAAAATAGGAAATTAAATTACAACAACTAACTTTAAATTGGACGGCTCCCCGAGGCTCAATCCAAAATAAAAAATTTTGTTAATAATTTAAAACCAATTTGAATTTAATTGTCAATTAATAATCCATAAATTTGTCTAGACTTTCTTGAAAGAAAGTGTCCAAAATTGTGAGATTTCATAATAGGTTTTCAGAATAATTGTAAGTTTCTGGTACAAAGAAAACATACATATTTCCAAAATTAGAAAATTTTCAAAATAGGAAATTTCCAAAATTTGAATGTTTCCAAAAATGGAAAGTTTTCACAATTATTATAAAATTTCAGAAACTAGGATATTTCAAAAGTTTGCGAAATTTCATGAGGATTTCCAAACTTTGAAATTCTTAAATCTAAAATCTATCATAATTGGAAAGTTTCCATAATTGGAAAATTTTTCCAAAATTGAGATCATGACAAAGTTTTCCGCAAAACAATTATATGATTATGTCAAGCACTAACCGGCTATGATACCACTGTTGGGACCGGGTGCATGTTGATATGGATACGGGTTCATAATTTTAAAATTTAATTACGTGCAGCGGAAGGTTTAGCATAAATAATTTCTCAAATTATTTTAACCACGTATCTAGCATGCAACCTTATATTGTGTAGACATAATTATAAATTAAAATTTTGTAGAAAGTAAACTAATTTACTTGATATCTCGCGTAACTCGAAGTAAGGGACGAGATCCAACCGTAGCGTCCCTTGGAAGCTTCGCCTCTATTCGCGTCCACGCCGAGTTTTCTTCGGGATGACTTCGCAAAGCCACGAGTTTCGTGCCGACAAGAACTACTAGATTCTCCAAAGGCAAGACAAGAATATCAAGAGAGAGAGATGGAAAACTAACCACCAAACGAAGAACGGAATCCGGATTTCGGGAGGAAGGAAGGAGTTGCGTCCGCTTCTTCTTCTTCTTCGGCCTCTTCCTGGTGGAGGTGGCTCACGGCAACCCTAGGGGAGCCCTCTAGGGCCGGCGCCTTCTAGAGGAGGGAGAGGGAGAGAAGGAGAGGAAGAGAGGCTAGGCAAGAATCCTTGATCTCTTGAATTGATTTCCAAGCCTTGCCTTGGCACCTTTATATAGTAGCCTCTTTATCGCCAAGTCTCCTTTTAACGGAATAAAATTTTCATAAGAAATTTATCTTATAAATTTTTCTATGAATTATTCCGTTATGACAAGTTTTTATTATAACTTAATTTATAATAAAAACAATCATGTCTCCCCTTTTATTATGGAATAAAATTTTACAAGAAATTTAATATATAAATTTTTCTTATCATGGAAAAATCAATTCATAATTGATTTTATAAAATAAACCAATCCATGTTTCATTTTAATTTCATAAAAAAGAATAATTTTCTATATAAATTTCTTTATATAAATTTCTTTATCCATAATTTTATAAAACAAATCACGCTTGATTTATTTTATAATTTAAACCAAACAATTTGGTTTCCCTTTTTATTGTGGCCGGCGAAACCAAAGAGGGTGGGGACCCTCTTTGGCCGGCCAAATCCAAGCCATCACCTTACAAATTAAACTCATTTAATTCGTCCAATAAGCCTTCAAAAGACTTAGCCATTTTAAGCTTCCGATGCGTCTCTGATAAATTCAGATTCGACTTATCTCTCTTGATCGAAAAATCCAATTTTCAACTCGTTTTAAATCCCTCGGATTAATCGTTGTGCGTGTGACTAAATAGGCTTTCGATTTATGTTGGCCGTCTATAATCAACCAATTATAGAAAGATCATGAGTGGCACCTAGTAGTACATCATGACCCCCAATTAATCGAAAGATTAACGGTTGACCTCAGAAATAATTCTGAAACCCTTCAGCAGCTATAATGAGTCGTGCCTCATTCCCTTCACTATCTTATACCCACTTGGTTCAGGACATGGTCTATGTGTGTCAGTCCCCACTAGGCTGACTACGTCACACCTAGCCCAAGTAATGTCTTTCTCGTTCAATGGATTGTAATTACTCTCATGTATTTCAGGGACTCATACTCTGAACATGTCATGCTCTGGCCAGAGGCTTTGAGTAACAATCCGACGATAGGCCTTGGGTATACATCCCCTCGCAAGGAGTGGTGAATCCTTTGTAGGCTATTCAAACATCTTCGGGCACTTCGGCTTATACCCAACCATCCTGGGTCCACACCTCCTTGGAGATGCTTGCTCAAGATGTAAAAGTATAAGTCTCCATCACCAAGATGACTTGAACACCGCAAGTCAAAGGAACATCGCACTTAAGCTGTAGTAAGAACTTCACTGACATGTCTATATGTAGACTACCATGTGAAGATTTACAGCCAGTCACTCCAATGAACTAGTTCCCTTAACTAGCATTCATGTTTATCTCCGGACATCCCATTGTCACCAGCCAGTGATAATCAGCTGATTAGAGAATAACCCATGCTAGTCTCAACAGAATTGATAGTGTCCTTATTTATCAATTCATCGACTAGGGACAATTTCAATACTTCACAATTGCACATGTAGAGATAATCACTAGTTGTGAATTCATCACAAATTCTCTCATGCTGTGAATTGTATTGTGGACATTCACTAAATGAGTTTAAGATCCCAATCAAATACACAGACATGTATACTCAAATAGTGAATATTCATTTATTAAAATAAATATTTACAATCATAAGCCGATTGCCTTAGGACACTTCTCTCATATTACTAACACTGTCCCGGGCGCCCGGGAGCTCCCGGGCGCCGCCAATAACCTGCCTATAGAAAGGCATCCGAACCCTTCCTTCTTCCCACACCAAAAACCATTCTCCTTCCTCACTTCCTTCCTTCCAAGAAGATCAAGTGACACTTGTGCTTCCTCAATCTCAACCATGTCTCCCCGGTATGATTTCTTTTATGCATTTAGAATTATTTTCTTAAATTCCTTCCTTATAAATGCATGTTTCTTAACTTAGAAAACGTCGAGCAAACCAAGCGAACCCCGGTGCCGAACCGAGTCCCGACCCTAGGTTCCCGACTCTAGAACTGTGTAATAAGTTTGCTCGAACAACTTACAAGTCTATCAAAACTAGCTATCTTAATAGACATTTCCTTACCCAATCTTGTCCCTTAGCCATGAATGTCATAAACTTTTATCAACTAGATAATCTAGTGTTTTGCACTCATTCCATTAACACAACTTTATATGTAGAATTTTATAATAACATAGTTCGACAGAACGATCTCATGTTTGTCACTACTGTTCAAGGAATACCCTTGTCGATCACTCCTACCTTACTAAACCGATTCCTTAGACTATGACCTTCCCAGTCCACCTTTTATTGCTATCCACCTAGGGATCCTCCATTTGATGCTCCCTACTCCCACATTACTCTAGACACTCTCCACTCATATTTCTATAAGGAAGCTAGACTCCCCGTAGCTAGACGATTTCAGTCCGTTGAGCTACAGGCCCAGGACTACGCCCTGTACAGAGTCCTGGTCCGCTGTATTTTACCACTATCCTCTAGGGATGTCGCGACCATGCGACCTTTTCATACATTTCTTCTGTATGCCCTGATCCATCATCTTAACATTGACATTAGTCACACATGTTTCACGCTATTCTGCTTGCGTCCAGTGTTACCACTCAGGGACGAGTGCGCACTCCCTTCTGCCACATCATCACCTCCATCCTTCATCACCACGGTCGTGACATTACCGTAGGTGAGATATCTGAGCTGACCGATTTTGATGAGATAGGGTTTAGGAACTTCTCTTTAGCTGGGATAGATGTATCGGCCACCGGGGTTTTGACTTGGAGACGACAGCGAGCCGGAGCGCAGATCGACTCAGACGAGGAGGTCGACGTTGACGTTGCAGATCTGGCAGCAGAGGACCGAGCATACATAGACGAGCCCCCTCCACCGACACTCTACGAGAGAGGGACACGCCTAGAGACACAGGTCCAGAGCCTCCGAGAGGAAGTGGAGGCAAACCATGCTGAGGATATGGAAACAAATCTAGGCTATTACACTGACTACAGTGCCCTTAGAGCTGAGAGGGAGACCAGAGATGCACAGTGTCACGAGATGATGGCGATGTTTCGATCCTGGCAGCCAGGCTCCTCTGATCATCCTGGACCCTCTTCCTAAATTTGATTTGCATTGTACTAGTGACTATTTGACTACCCCTACTTAGTAGGGTTGACTCATGTTTTGACCTGTATGACTATGCTGGTTCTCTCTCTTACCAGCTAACTTATGTAGTTGACTACTTGTTTCGCATGATTATCTGATCTCAGTTAGGATTATGCTTGGTAGAATAGGTTTACTTTGCTTTTTGTTTTTTCTACTACTTTACTCATTTTTAAATTTAGCTTTTAAAATGCTTTCAAAATCAGCTTTTACTTCATTTTGGAAAGTTTTAAAATAATTTTTTTTAGTTTTATTTCAAAACTACCCCTTTCAAAACTAGGGCTTTTTCGCAAATGGACTTAGCCTAGGCCCTAACCCTAGAACTGCATGCACCTATAGATTTAGAAGCCAGCATCTCACAAGCACCTTAGGGTTCTTTTGATTGATAACCTATAATGGGTTGAGATGCTTAGGTCTTTGCCTTAATTCAAGATGCTTTAAGTCAGTGTATCTGCAGTAGTTGGGGCACTAAATACAAACTACACAGTAATGAAGTTAAGTGTCAAGTTTAGAAAATCTAACTTGAACAGAATACTTAACTTGACTAACCCCAGCGAAAACTACTGTTCAATAACAATTAGCAAGTAGCCAATTGGGTTAGACAGGACCCTAAAAGAAATAGATTTGGTCTAGTTCATATCCTGAATTGGGTCAGTACAACAAATTATGCAATTTGTTATGCAATTTATTTATCCTGTTTTTGCTATATTTATTTGTTTTTGATATATAGCAAAGGGGGAGAGATAGGAAAGGAGAGTTTAAAATTTTCTAAAAGTTTTTATATAAAATTTTTTTTCCAAAATTTCAAACTCTATCCTTTATTCAAAAAGTACTTAATTTTTTCAACAAAGTTTTTCTAAGTACTTCAAAACTTAAGTTCTACAAAATTTTTCTAAGTACTTCAAAACTTAAGTTTGCAAAATTTTTCTAAGTACTTCAAAACTTAAGTTTGCAAAATTTCTCTAAGTACTTCAAAACTTAAAGTTTGCAAAATTTTTCTAAGTATTTCAAAACTTAAGTTTGTAAAATTTTTCTAAGTACTTCAAAACTTAAGTTTGCAAAATTTTTCTAAGTACTCAAATTTTTAATGCTCAACTTAAGTTTTTCAAATTTATCTAAGTATTCAAACATAAAATTTTTCAAACTGCACAACAAAACTTATTTTGAAAAATATATCTTTAGAGTTCTATTGAAAAAATTGTTCTAAGTACAAATTAAATCCATCTTTAGACTTAGAACTTAATTTTCAAAAACCCCACGAATTTTTGAAATATCTAGGAGGAGATTCCTTCCAGGGGGAGGGAACAAAAGTTCAGTTTTTTTTTGTTAACTTAATTTTTTGAACCAGGGTTGCTATAAATCAAAAAGGGGGAGATTGTTGGTGCAGAATGCACCCAAGTCAAACCTGTATTTTGATAATGGCAACAGGGTTCAAAAGTTAAAGTATATTGTTTGTCTAACATGTCACCCAAGTGTGCAGGATGCAAAGCCCTAGCGAAGGACAGCTAGGCACCTGGCGAAGGAATGCCAGGATACAAAGACCTAGCGAAGGACTGCTAGGCACCTGGCGAGGGAATGCCAGGATACAATGACCTAGCGAAGGACTGCTAAGCACCATGCGAAGGGCAGCTTAGTACTGAAGACCTGGCGAAGGAAATCTAGGCACCTGGTGAAGGACTGCTGGGCAAAAGTTCAACCGGAGGAGCCGGTTGGCATCAGGTACATTCTCCCGAGAGGAGTAGGTGAGGACGCGTTCCCCGTTGAGGGAACAGTAGGCGTCGGTTCGACCTAGGGCTCCATTTTGGAGGCCCAAAGTCAGAACCAAGACACTAAGGCTGTATAAACTAACATCCTATTGATTTATGTTGTTTAGGACTAACCCTGAATGCAGGACCAAAGAAACGAGTGTCTGCAGCTCAGAGAGACTCAAAGGAGTGAGGCAGCAGCTGACCAGGGCGCCCGGAGTGTCCCGGGTGCCTCCAAGGTGAACACAAAACACAAGAAGCAAAGGCAGGCTTCGACAGCTCATGGGCGGGGCACCCCCGTGCTCCCGGGCGCCCCCATGCTCCCGGGCTCCCCCAGCGTCCCGGGCGCCCCCAGGTGATGATAACGAAGCAGAACCCAGCGAAGCCAACGGATAAGAGGAGACCCAGTCATCCCGGGCGCCCCCGGCGTTTCGGGCGCCCCCGTCAAAGCCTGATCCTGAGTTTTAAGGGATCAGAGCTGACCGAGAGGGAATCAGATTGGCTGACACGTAGGGGGGCACCCCCGACGTTCCAGGCGCCCCCAGGGGCTATAAATAGGCCCTCGACCCCAAGGCTTCAATAAATTAATCTTTTCAACGCATACACGCTCTTCTACTCCCGCGCTCTGCACCGGAAACCTCCCGACTCAAGACTCAAGCGCCGCCGACGTCTCGCTGCTCCGAAAAGACAACCTACATCGGACGTCGGTAAAAGAAGAGTTTCTTTCAAAAAGTTTACTTTACTATACTTGTAAATTCAATCTTGTAAACCGATTTGCGAAAATATAGAATTGCCCGCAGAAAACGGTCAACGACCGTGGACCTTGGAGTAGGAGCCGACCGAGTCTCCGAACCAAGTAAAAAACTTGGTGTTTGCGTGTATGATTGTTATAATTTCCTCTGTGCATACTCTATTTTCTTAATCTGAACGTTTTACAATATTCTCCCCCCCTCTATCATTTCTCTCGATCCAACATGAAATCCCAGTGAGTGAAGCCGGGTCTTGGTGAGTGAAGCCGGGTCTTGGTGAGTGAAGTCAGGTTGAAATCCAGGTGAGTGAAGGCAGGTTGAAATCTCGGTGAGTGAAGCTGGGTCCTGGTGAGTGAAGCCAGGTTGAAATCTTAGCGAGTGAAGCTAGGTTGAACTCCCGGTGAGTGAAGCCAGGTCTTGGTGAGTGAAGCCAGGTTGAAATCCTAGCGAGTGAAGCTAGGTTGAAATCTTGGTGAGTGAAGATAGGTCCCGGTGAGTGAAGTCGGGTGACCGAAACCCTGGTGAGTGAAGCCAGGTGACCGATCTGTTGGGACCAGGTGCATGTTGACATGGATACGGGTTCGTAATTTTAAAATTTAATTACATGCAGCGGAAGGTTTAGCATAAATTATTTCACAAATTATTTTAACCACGTATCTAGCATGCAACCTTATATTGTGTAGACATGATCATAAATTAAAATTTTGCAGAAAGTAAACTAATTTACTTAATACCTCACGTAACTCGATGTAAGGGACGAGATCCAACCGTAGCGTCCCTTGGAAGCTCCGCCTCTATTCGCGTCCACGCAGAGTTTTCTTCGGGATGACTTTGTGAAGCCACGAGTTTCGTGCCGACAAGAACTACTAGATTCTCCAAAGGCACGACAAGAATATCAAGAGAGAGAGATGAAAGCTAACCACCAAATGAAGAGCGGAATCCGGATTCCGGGAGGAAGGAAGGAGTTGCGTCTGCTTCTTCTTCTTCTTCGGCTTCTTCTTGGTGGAGGTGGCTCACGGCAAAGGAGGTGAGGGCAGCCGACCCTAGAAGAGGGAGAGGGTAGCCGGCCCTAGAAGAGGGAGAGGGAGAGAAGGAGAGGAAGAGAGGCTAGGCAAGAATCCTTGATCGCTTGAATTAATTCCCAAGCCTTGCCTTTGCACCTTTATATAGTAGCCTTTTTATCGCCAAGTCTCCTTTTTAACAGAATAAATTTTTCATAAGAAATTTATCTTATAAATTTTTCTATGAATTATTTCGTTATGCCAAGTTTTTATTATAACTTAATTTATAATAAAAACAACCATGTCTCCCCTTTTATTATGGAATAAATTTTACAAGAAATTTATCTTATAAATTTTTCTTATCATGGAAAAATCAATTCATAATTGATTTTATAAAATAAAATAAACCAATCCATGGTTCATTTTAATTTCCATAAAAAGTATAAATTTCTTTATCATGGTAAATCAATCCATTATTGATTTTATAAAATAAAATAAACCAATCCAAGGTTTATTTTAATTTCCATAAAAATAAATCTCTTTATATAAATTTCTTTATATAAATTTCTTTATCCATAATTTTATAAAACAAACCACGCGCGGTTTATTTTATAATTTGAACCAAACAATTTGGTTCTCCCTCTTATTGTGGCCGGCCAAACCAAAGAGGGTGGGGACCCTCTTTGGCCGGCCAAACCAATGCCGTAACTGTACAAATTAAACTCATTTAATTCGTCCAATAAGTCTTCAAAAGACTTAGCCATTTTATACTTCCAATGCGTCTCTGAAAAATTCAGATTCGACTTATCTCTCTTGATCGGAAAATCCAATTTTCAACTCATTTTAAATCTCTCGGATTACTCGTAGTGCGTGTGACAAAATAGGCTTTTGATTTATGTTGGCCGTCTATAATCAACCAATTATAGAGCGATCATGAGTGGCACCTAGTAGTACATCATGACCCCCAATTAATTGAAAGATCAACGGTTGACCTCAGAAATAATTCTGAAACCCTTCAGCAGCTATAATGAGTCGTGGCTCATTCCCTTCACCATCTTATACCCACTTGGTTCAGGACATGGTCTATATGTGTCAGTCCCCACTAGGCTGACTACGTCACACCTAGCCCAAGTAATGTCTTTCTCGTCCAATGGATTTCTAATTACTCTCATGTATTTAAGAGACTCATACTCTAAACATGATATGCTCTGGCCAGAGGCTTTGAGTAACAATCCGACGATAGGCCTGGGTATACATCTCCTCGCAAGGAGTGGTGAATCCTTTGTAGGCTGTTCAAACATCTTCGGGCACTTCGGCTTATACCCAACCATCCTGGGTCCACACCTCCTTGGAGATGCTTGCTTAAGATGTTAAAGTATAAGTCTCCATGACCAAGATGACTTGAACACCGCAAGTCAAAGGAACATCGCACTTAAGCTGAAGTAAGAACTTCACTGACATGTCTATATGTAGACTACCATGTGAAGTTTTACAGCCAGTCACTCCAATGAACTAGTTCCCTTAACTAGCATTCATGTTTATCTTCGGACATCCCAATGTCACCAGCCAGTGAGAATCAGCTGATTAGAGAATAACCCATGCTAGTCTCAACAGAATTGATAGTGTCCTTATTTATCAATTCATCGACTAGGGACAATTCCAATACTTCACAATTGCACATGTAGAGATAATCACTAGTTGTGAATTCATCACAAATTCTCTCATGCTGTGAATTGTATTGTGGACATTCAGGAAATGAGTTTAAGATTCCAATCAAATACACAGACATGTATACTCAAATAGTGAATATTCATTTATTAAAATAAATATTTACAATCATAAGGCGATTGCCTTAGGACACTTCTCTCATATTACTAACAAACTCCCACTTGGCCTAATGCCAATCACTACGGTATCCAATACCAAAGGCTCTAACATGACCCTCAAACTTACTTTGAGGCAAGGCCTTAGTTAAAGGATCCGCTAAATTCGTTTCAGTGGGAATTTTCTCAATTTGTATATCATTCCTACTTATAATCTCTCTAATAAGATGATAGCGGCGAAGCACGTGTTTGGATCGCTGATGAGACCTTGGTTCCTTTGCTTGTGCAATAGCTCCATTATTGTCGCAGTAAACCGGCACTGCTTCATCAATGGTTGGAACCATGCGAAGTTCGGAGAAAAACTTCTTGATCCAGACTGCTTCCTTTGTTGCTTCCGAAGCTGCGATATATTCCGCTTCCGTGGTAGAATCCGCTACGGTGTCTTGTTTGGAACTTTTCCAGCTTATTGCGCCTCCATTCAAAGTAAATACGTATCCAGACTGAGATTTGGAGTCATCCTTATCTGTCTGAAAACTGGCATCTGTATACCCACGTATTACCATATCTCCTTCTCCATATATTAGGAACACATCCTTAGTTCTTCTTAAGTACTTAAGGATTGTCCTGACAGCCGCCCAATGATCCATTCCTAGATCAAACTGGTATCTGCTCATGATGCTCAGAGCATACGATACATCGGGCCTAGTACATAACATAGCATACATGATAGATCCTATCGCGGATGCATAGGGAATCTTATTCATGCAAATCCTCTCGTCTTCTGTGCGCGGACACATAGAATTTGAAAGGTTGATCCCATTCCTGATGGGAAGGTAACCTTTCTTGGATTCTGACATGCTAAACCTTTTTAGCACTCGGTCTATATATGTAGACTACGAAAGACCAAGCAACCGTTTTGATCTATCTCTTTAGATTCTAATCCCAAGGATATAGGTTGCTTCTCCCAGGTCTTTTATGGAGAAAGTTTTGGACAACCAAATTTTAACTGTCTGTAAGACTGATATATCGTTTCCTATAAGTAATATGTCGTCGACATATAACACTAGAAATACGACTGCACTCCCACTAACCTTCTTGTACACACAAAGTTCGTCAGGATTTTGTGAGAAATCAAACTCTTTGATTATCTCATCAAAACGGATGTTCCAGCTCCTGGATGCTTGCTTCAGTCCATATATGGATCGTCGAAGCTTGCATACTTTGGTTTTATCAACCGATGTGAAACCTTCAGGTTGTATCATGTATACATCCTCAAGCAGGTTTCCATTAAGGAAAGCTATTTTCACATCCATTTGCCATATCTCATAATCATAATGAGCCGTTATGGCTAGGAGCATCCGAATGGATTTAAGCATAGCTACTGGCGAATAGGTTTCGTCATAATTAATTCCTTCTTTCTGATGATATCCTTTTGTCACTAATCTAGCCTTAAAGGTAACTACATTACCTTCCATGTCGGTTTTCTTCTTGAAAACCCACTTGCACCCTATGGGCTTAATCCCTTCAGGTGGGTTAACCAAGTTCCATACTTGATTTTCATACATGGAATCCATTTCCGACTTCATAGCTTCAAGCCATTTGTCCCTTTCTGAATTTTTCAGAACTTCTTCATAACTGATAGGATCATCGTCGTTCGATTCACTTATGAGAAATCCGTATCTCTCTAGAATATTGCGTGTCCTATCAGACCTACGAAGAGGTGGTGTTGTTTTAGGTTCAACTGACAGCTCATCATTATGAGTTATTGGTTGTGGGTCTAGACTAGGTGTCTCTGTAATGTCTATTGGAGTTTCTTGAACTTCATCAAGTTCAATGCCACTCCCACTGTTTTCTTGTAAAAGAAATTCTTTTTCCAGAAATACAGCATGCCTTGAAACAAACACCTTTTGTTCCAAGGGATGATTGAATTGGTAACCCTTCGTTTCCTTAGGGTATCCAATAAATAGACATTTATCAGACTTAGCATCCAATTTGTCTGATACAGTCCGCTTCACATAAGCCGGACAACCCCATATCTTAAGGTGAGTTAAGTGAGGTTTCTTACTATTCCACGTCTCATATGGAGTAGTTGAGACTACCTTGGTCGGGACTCTGTTTAGCAAGTAAACAGCTGTCTTAAGTGCATAACCCCAAAAAGATTTTGGAAGAGTTGCATGATTCATCATTGACCTTACCATGTCCATCAAGGTTCGGTTGCGCCTCTCAGATACACCATTATGCTGTGGTGTATACGACGGAGTCCGTTGGGACAATATCCCATTGTCCCTAAGATAATCTTGAAACTCTTGACTTAAGTATTCACCACCCCGATCGGATCGAAGTATCTTAATACTTTTGCCAAGCTGTTTCTCTACTTCATTTCTGAACTCATTGAATTTCTCAAAAGCTTCAGATTTGTGTTTCATCAAGAACACATACCCGAATCGTGAGTGATCATCGATAAAGGTCATGAAGTAGTTATAGCCTCCTTGTGCAAGAGTTGACATTGGTCCACATACATCAGTATGTATTAGACCAAGCAATTCTCCCACTGGATTACCTTTTCCGGAAAAGGGTAATTTGGTCATCATGCCTTTTAAGCATGATTCGCATGTATCAAATGAACCGGGTTCAAATGATTCCAAAATTCCACATCGGTGTAATTTGGTCATGCGTTTCATACTTACATGGCCAAGACGACAATGCCACGTGTAGGAGTCTATTCGATTATCTATTCGAGCACGTTTGTTCCTAACTTCGATATTGAAAACGTCACTGGATAAATCTAACGTGTAGATACCATTACACAAAGTTCCATTCCCATAAAGAACGCCATTTAAAGTTATGTAACAACAATTGTTACTAAAAGTTAAATGATAACCCTTTTCATTCAAACATGAAATAGATACAATGTTCTTTATTAACAAAGGAACAAAATAATAATTATCCAATTCTAAGACACGTCCTGTAGGGAGCTTTAGCAAATATGTTCCGATGGCAACAGCAGCAATCTTTGCTCCGTTTCCAACTCGCAAATTCGCTTCTCCCTTGACGAGTCTTCTTCTATTCCTTAGCCCCTGTATGTCATTACATATATGTGAGCTACACCCAGTATCAAGTACCCATGTGTTTGAGGAAATAGAGTGACATTCAATAACGATGATACTTGAAGAGGATGGGGCATCGGATGCCTTCTCTTTCAAGGACTCAAGATAAACCTTGTAGTTTCTTCGCCAGTGACCCTCCTTGCCACATTGATGGCGAGTGCCTTTTGGGGTCTTTTCAGTCTTTTTGGCCTTTTTCTTCTTTCCCTTATTCTGTTCTTTGGCCTTCCTCTTAGAACCTTTCTTCGAGGAACCAACTAATAGTACCGTCCTCTGATCCTGCTTTACAGAAGGCTCTACAGTCTTCAGCAGGTTGAGCAACTCAGGAAACTGGTCTGGAGTTGCATTTTCAGGAGGACGGTTGGGAAGTTGATCTTCAAGGTCATAAGCAAGCTTTTCTGCCTTGAGATCTATCCTCAGGTTTCGAAGCCAGTCCATGAAGTTTGGCCCAGTCAATTTATTGGTGTTCAAAACAGAACGCAAATTCAGAGAAGACATGATCGAGTGATTATCCTAGAAATACAAATTGAGCTTATGTGAGAAGAATGATAAAAAATGTATCAACATACATAAATTAAAATCCTATTTATTTTTCAAATTGAATAACCCTTTTTATCAATTCGGGAGATCGTAGGAACATCTCCAAATAGGTAGATATCCAACCATAGATAAGAACAACCATTGCTGTGACCATCAAGTTATTCTTAGCTATGAAGGTACGTAACTATACCGATTACATATCACATATATGTAACTATCACTTTATGCTATCAACTAATTGAATGTTTGCATAAATCATTGGGTTGTTAACTCATTAACAAGTATGCAATAATATACATAGCACCCAACTGCACCTCTCTTTACATCGACCTTGGCTGTGGCACAACAAATCGATGCTCCAAGCTTAAGGCTGACCCATTAATCAAGAAATAGTTTTAATATGGTTGGAGCTCATTCAACCGTTTAGTCAGGCTTGAATGTGTCCAACAACCAAAACTAAGGATTGACCTCTGACTCCAACTATATTATTCATAAACTAATTCCATGGTTTGAACATGTTGAGGTTCAAGTCGGGCATGGATGTGTCCATCAACCCAAACGAGAAACAAAACTCCAATTCTAACCATATTAATGGAAGATGTTGGCCTTAATATTTTGTAAGGGGTTTTGGGTCTCATCCTTTCTTTTCTAAGCACATTCATGACATATAATTATGTCATGACTAACGATTTTCTTAATAAAGTATGTATGTGACTTAATTTATCAAGTCTCATAAATTGAATTAGGAACCGGATTTCCTAATTCTAATTTCATACTTTATTCAAGGAATTGTTTTGGAAAACAATTTCCTAAATTGTCATAATCAATTTCAGAAATAATATGTTTAAGACTTTGATTTCTCTAAATCAAATCTTATTAAATTAAGAGACAGATTCCCTTAATTCAACCACATATTATTTTCATGAAAAATCTCATTTAAGAAAACTCTATAGGAAACCATTTTCCTAATTAATTTGGGAGACAACAATATGTAAAGA
>JAGFNQ010004855.1:218889-238854 GCA_024364735.1 Boesenbergia rotunda | reverse complement strand
CATCAATTTTTCTAGGTTCAATTTCGGAAATTAGAGCAACTTCATTAGCCTCATTCCGGAAGAATGATCTAGTCCTAACCCCTTGATGGATGTCTCCAACAATTTGGTCTTGGGGATGACTAGAGGCTAGTCTCGTTTGCCTTGGTGTTGGTGGTGCTTCTTGAATAGGTTCACTAGACACAAATTCAGCCTCAGGATCCGGCTGATCAATGATTTGTCTAGGCTCACCGTCATCAGACTCATCACCATCAACAACACTTGGAGTTTCTTTCAAACTTAGTCTCCTAAGCTCAAGTTGAGCTCCTCCTACATTTTCTGATTGGTTAATTGATTTTGGAATTTCCTCAAAAACCACATCAGAAGACTCTTCAACTAGTCTAGTTCTCTTGTTGTAGACTCGGTAGGCTTTACTAACGAGGGAGTACCCGACTAGTATCCCTTCATCAGCTTTTGCCGTGAACTTTCCAAGGTGATCCTTGGTGTTTAGGATGAACACCTTACAACCAAACACCCTAAGATGTTTAACCGTAGGTGGTTTCCCAAACCAAAGTTCGTGGGGAGTCTTTTCTAAAAACCTATGGATGAGAACTCAATTTTGCACATAGCAAGCTGTATTTATAGCTTCAGCCCATAAGTAACTCGGGAGTGAGTACTCATTAAGTATGCTTCGTGCAACCTCTTGAAGTGCACGGTTCTTCCTCTCTACAACACCATTTTGTTGTGGTGTTCTAGGAGTAGAGAACTCATGCCTATAACCCTTATCTTGACAAAATTCTAGAAACCTTTGGTTTTGAAATTCACCTCCATGATCACTTCTTATTGTCTTAATTGTTGATGATTTCTCATTTTCAACCCTTCTACAAAAAGAAATGAAAATATCTAAGGTTTGATCCTTATGTTTTAAAAAGTAAGTCCAAGTATATCTAGTAAAATCATCAATGATAACAAAGCAATATCTACTTCCATTTAATGATATGATGGTACTACAATCAAATAGATCCATGTGAAGTAAATCTAAAGCATTGGAAGTACTTACAGTGCTTTTACCTTTATGTGCAGATTTTGTTTGCTTACCCATTTGACACGCATCACATAATTTATCTTTTCCATACTTGATGCTTGGTAAGCCTCGAACTAGTCCCTTGTTGGCCAACTTCCGGATGTTCTTCATGTTCACATGTGCTAGTCTCTGGTGCCAAAGAGTGGACTCTTCTTCTTTTGACATGAAACACTTAGCAAAAGCATTAGTAGCACTTTTAAATGAAACTTGATAAATATTGTCTACTCTTGCTCCTACTAGTATCGTGTCCAAGGTGTCATTTTGTCTAACTAGACATTGACTTGGTTGGAAGTCAATTGTGTAACCCGTGTCACACAATTGACTGACACTTAGGAGATTAAACTTCATCCCCTTGACTAGAAGGACATTTGAGATTCTAAGACATTCGGATATTTGAATGTCTCCTATTCCTATGACCTTAAGGCTACCATTGTTACCAAATGATACATTACCTCTACTCTTCTTGTGAAATGTGATAAACAATGATCTATTCCCGGTCATGTGTTTGGAGCATCCACTATCAACGAACCAAGTTGATAGATGCTCCCCCTCAATCATAACCTACACAATTCGAAAAATAGAAGTCTTAGGTACCCAAACCTTGGGACCTAAAGCATCAACTAAGCATGACTTTGGCACCCATGCCTTGACAACTTTCTTTTGGATTTTGGGTGTCCTAGATTGTCTCATGTCAGTCCTAGACATGAGAGATACAAAAGAGGGTTCCTTAGGGCGGTACCCAATACCGGCCCTATTGTAAACCGCTCTTTGGGCATTTAAAATCATATCTAAGGTCTTAGAGCTATTTGAGAATTTCCCAAGAATATTCTTGAGCTTCTCAACTTCACTCTTCAATGATTGGTTTTCCTCCACTAACTCATTATCATGCAAATCACTGATTTCCTCAACCTTAGAGGATTTCAAGCTTACAATCTCATGTTTCAAAGATTTAATTTCATCTTCTAGTAATTCAACATGCAAGTCATCAATGTTATCATCCCTAGAAGCTTTCAATTGATCAATCTCTAATTGTAATGCTTTAACTTTGTTTTTGGATTTCTTAAGCATACTAGTTAAACATGCAATTGCTCTATAACATTTTTCAAGCTCGGGAGAAGTTACCTCTTCATCATCCGAAGATGATGAAGCCGCGTTTGAGGAGCTTGAAGATTCTTCACTGCTCTCCTCTCCAAGAGCCATGAGAGCCACTTGCCTTGTGCTCTTCTCCTCCTTCTCATCATCGGATGAACTAGAAGATGACTCATCTCAAGAAGCCTTCAAAGCTTTCTTCTTCTTCTTGGATTTCTCTTCTTTTCTTTTAGGTTTCTCCTCCTTCTTAAGCTTCGGACATTCATTCTTGAAATGCCCTTTCCTACCACACTCAAAGCAAGATGCATTATTCTTATCAAGCTTGAATTCACTAGTGTTACCTCTCCTTTTGAAACGTCGGTCTCTTCGCATCATCCTCCGCACGAAGTTCGCCATTTCGGATGAAGAGGAGCCACTGCCATCTTCCTCCGAGTTTGACTCGGATTCGGAGGAGGATGAAGATGATGAAAGATCCTTCTCCTTCTTCTTCTCCTTCTTCTTCTTGTTGATCCGGTCCCCTGCAACTAAGGCAATCCCCTTCTCCTTGGGGCCTTTGTTAGCCATCTCATGCAATTCCATCTCACAAAATAAATCATCTAACTTTACAATAGATAAATCCTTGGATACTTTGTAGGCATCCACCATGGATGACCACAAAGCATTCCTTGGAAATGCTTTCAAGACATACCTCACAAGGTCACGATTCTCGACCTTTTCATCAATTGAATGAAGTCCATTAAGAACTTCCTTGAACCGGCTATGGAGCTCACTTACCGACTCATTCTCCTTCATGGAGAGATTTTGAAGTTGATTGAGGAACAAGTCCCTCTTTGCAATCCTCGAGTCTCGGGTGCCTTCATGGAGCTCTATGAGTTTGTTCCACAAGTCTTTTGCACTTGTGAAGGGACCAACCTTGATGAGTTGGTCTTTGTTCATGTCACATTGTAGAGTGACAACCGCCTTAGCGTCGGCTTCACTTTTCCTTGTTTGTTCGGCAGTCCACCGCGAAGATTCGAGTTCCTTGCCTTCATCATCCTTAGGAGGGATGAATCCTTCCTTCACCGCGAACCATGTATGGATATCCATCTTCAAATAATATTCCATCTTTGATCTCCAATATTGGAAGTCAGCGCCATCAAAGAATGGAGGTCGGGTGGTGGAGAAACCTTCTCTCAAAGCCATCTTGTTGAGAACTCTCGGTTGTTAAGCCGTAAACAGAGAACCTTGCTCTGATACCACTTGTTGGGAACGAGATGGCTATAGAGGGGGGTGAATATAGACAATCGCTTGCCCCTTGAAAACTAATCACGATTTCTGTAACTCAAATATCAGTAGCACAGCGGAAAGAATGGAAAAACAGAGTATGCAGAAAACAAATGATTGCAAAGCACACACAACTAGCAAGATCGCTAACAAGGAAGGTTTATAAGGTTCGGGGATAACTTGCCCCTACTCCTTGGCGTGCCCTTGAGGTGGGCGATCCCTTGATCGTCGGCAGATCAAGCCCCGGTTAACACCGGATATGAAGCAACCTCCTTCTCGGTGGAGAAACCTCTCCACAGTGTGTTTCAAACAATGATATATAATGAGCACAGTGAAACAACAATAAGAAAGATCTTACTCAAACACTTAGCAAGGATTAAACACAGCAAGCTCTCGAGCTCCACCCAGTGGCGATCTCACGCAGACCCCTGTCTGCTTCGTGTCTTCCCACTGTCGAACTCCCAGCTCCTTGTTTTCTCCTTCAAGCGCTCAAGTATGATGAATGCTTCTCAATAGCTTACTTAGAATGGATGAAGAACTCAAGAACAGCAAGCTTCTCGCAGCAGAACGCAAGAACACACAGGTTTTCAAAAACTGAATCTCTTCTTGAACTCAACTCTCGCATTCTTTTTGTTTCTCCGCCAAGCGACAGATGACACCATCTCTGTAGCTCCCAGCTACTCCTCTGCCAACGCCAGCCTCTACTGAGCTATCTCTGGACTCACTGACCTCCTCAGTCGAGCTCCAGTCTTAGCTCCAGTCCGCAGCTCGCCGTTGCAACCTGAGATGGGAAAAGGGACAAACCTGCTCCAAGGAAAGCACTCTTTGACTTCTCCTTGAGTGTTTGAATCCTCCCCTGTCACCTGAAACTCAATCAGAGCATTAGAGCAGAAGATCACAAAGCATATCACATACATCAGCAAATCGGATACGATCAGACGCTCTGACGACGTCTGACAGTGAAGTTTGAATTAAAGTGATCGGTCACCGGACCGATCCAGGGTGTGTGGATCGATCACCAGATCGATCCACTGCTTTGCTGGGATTCCCAGCTCTCGTAGCAATACACGCCTAATCGGTCACCGGACCGATCAGGGTGAATCCTGATCGGTCACCAGACCGATCAGATTGGATCCTGATCGGTCACTCAGACCGATCAAAGCAGATGAACAGTAACTTTTTAATCAAACCCAAGGTTCCTGATCGGTCACCGGACCGATCCAAGGCTCTAATCAGCAAGGGAACTCACTCACTGTTTGCTCCCTGATCGGTCACCAGACCGATCAGGAGCAAGACAGCAAGGAAGCAGCCTGCTCCCTGATCGGTCTCCGGATCGATCAGGAGCCACACAGTAGATTCCCAATCTCACTGTGCACTCCCTGATCGGTCACCAGTCCGATCAGACATAGCTGGATCGGTCACCAGACCGATCCACTAAGGAGCAGCGTGCCAACAGTCCCTGATCGGTCACCAGACCGATCCAGTGACTCTACCCAGCCCTCCAAGCTAGGGATTCATCCACCTTAGCCCTCCAAGCTAAGGATTTTTCAATCTAACTCTCCAAGTTGGGAATTTGCACCTAACCCTCCAAGTTAGGACTTTTCACCTAGCCCTCCAAGCTAGGACTTTTCACCTAGCCCTCCAAGCTAGGACTTTTCACCCAACTCTTCCGAGTTAGAACATCATCCAACCTAGCCCTCCAAGCTAGGTACCTGACCCTCCAAGCCAGGACTTTTTCACCTAATTCTCCAGGATGGGAATTTGCACCTAACCCTCCAAGTTAGGACTTTTCACCTAGCCCTCCAAGCTAGGACTTTTCACCCAACCCTTCCGAATTAGGACTTTTCCAACACCTAGCCCTCCAAGCTAGGATTTTCCACACCTAACCTCCCAGGTTAGGATTTCCAACACCTAGCCCTCCAGGCTAGGATTTTCCACACCACCTAACCTCCCAGGTTAGGATTTTCATATCATGCCTAATCCTCGATCAGGACTTAATCATAACCATCATAATCATCACACCTAACCTCCCAGGTTAGGACTTTCCATATCACGCCTAATCCTCGATCAGGACTTAATCATAATAGTCATCCTCCTAAACTAAAATCGTTGTCAACACCAAAACAACAATCAGGGCCAGACTGCATCAACAGAAGCCACCCACCAACTTCGATGATCTACTGGGGCATTCTATCAAGCACATCAACATGGAAGAAGTGCAACACGCCCGTCGTAAGGAACCAGCCGGGGTCCTTGCCCAACTCGTTGTACGGTCGGAAAGGAGGGAACCCCCGACTCCAGCACGTGGAAAAGATCTTCGCTTGGGGAAAGACCAGTGGGCTGCCGCTGGTTGTGGACTGTGGAGAAGTTGCTCTCTATGGAGCAAAGTTGCTTGCAACTTTGTCTTGATGTAACTCACAGTTCGAGCGCCGGCGGTGGAGGAGAGGAGAAGTAGGGTTTGTGTTTGGCCTATCTGTAAAGCCCCAAAATTCCCATTTTTAGTTCTTAAAGTCCTTAGAATTATTTAAAAATGGTTTAGAAATATTCTAGATATTTTTAGGGATTTTTAGAATATTTTTATGGAATTTTCCGAGTCCGTTTAGTATATAAAAAAAAAGAAAAACGTTTAAGGGCAGCCGGGGGTTCGAACCCGCGACTACCAGGAGATTAGGAGCGCGCACGACCAGCTGGGCTAGGGTATCAAGCACAGCAAAGAATGGAGAGAAATATATTTAAGGTGTAGTTAGGTTAATCCGCCCCATAAGTATAAATAGGTAATTAAAGAGAGAAGTTTTATTTCTCTCCTCTCCAAACCCTCACGCCGACCTCTCCTCTCTTGGGCGAAACAACACCAAGCTCTAGGGGGTCGGCCAAGGCTCTCCTCCAAGAGATCTTCCAATATTCGGAATCCCCGCGACGAGAGGAACGCGTAGGCGCGAAGAATTCTCCGAGATCTCAAGTTTCTCCCGAGCCCTAGACGTCAATCTTGGTTGTAAGTCCAAGATATCAATGTAAGTACTGCTCACCTGTGGTAAGAGGCAGTTTTCCGCGAGTTTTTCCCGTTAGAAAGTTAAAAATGCAATTTTTACCTTAGTTTATAATTTTGCATGTGAGATTAGTTGTTGTATGCTTATGTATAAGTTTAATTAAATACCCTATATGAGTTTAGGGTCTAAGAAAGTTATGAGAAAAGAAAAGAGAAGATAAAGATAAGAAAAGAAAAGGCCAAGGCCTTAAGAAATCCCCAAAAGTCAAGACTTAGGGATTTTAGCACGCAAGGTGCTCGAGAAAATGCCAAGGCATTTACAGATGAGAAAGAAAAGAAAGAAAAGCTATTTTATTTTCTAAGGCCAGTACCCGGCGTCCAAGGGCGTCGTTAAAGAAATCCAGGTGTCCAATTCCAAGGTCTTGGCCCTGGTAGACCAAGGTCTGCTCTATTAGGATTGGTGGCTCACAACCCCAACCTTTTAGGGAACGCGCATGAGATGGTACTTACGTCTTCAGTGGATCCAAGTTATTATTATTTTCAAGTATATGCTTTAGCAAAGTTTCTAAAGTTTAAAGAGTTTTCAAAAAGTTAAAGAATAGCTAAAGTTTCAAGTTGAGTCAAGAAAAGTAAATTGAGATTTATTAATGCTTGAGTATGCATGTTTTGAGTTATACATGTTCTTAGTTTTCTTTCAAGCATATAAGTATCTCATATGATTTTCATATTGTTCAAGAAGCATGTTTGCACATTTCGAGATTTTGTGAGCTAGATAGTACTTACTAAGCTTTTTGCTTACTAGTTGCATTTCCTCTTACTGCAGATAAAGGTAAAGGCAAGCAATTCTGAAGGAAGGCGACGAGGCGGTGCTGAGTAAAGTGTGTGTGGTGGCTGATTTTGGAGAGATCTTTGAGACAAGACAATTTAGTTATTTGAATTACAATGTTATAGTTTATTCAAATTTCAAGTTCTTGCTTTATGGAGTTTAGCGAACATTTAAGTTTTGGATAGTTTTACATGCTCAATTTCTTAGAGTAAAGATTCCATGTCATTTCATTTAGCATACATATCCTTATGATTGCATTGGATGAGTAGAAGTGTGAGTAGTTGGAAATATTGATACTTTGTTAGAGAAATAGATGCATGTGCCAAGATAGTATTAATTTCTCTTTGAATCAAGTGTTTATTGCTTAAAAATGTTTAGAAAAGTTGCATTCACATTTCATAATGCTTTAGCAAGGTTATAGAACATGTATTTGGTATTATGAATGCATAGGAGTCAAGATTGGTACAAACTCTAAGGTTAAAGTTCATATAAACTTGAATAGCTTATTTCCTTCCGCAAAAGTCCTAATTTCAAGTTTATGGATCCGTTTTGATTGGCTAAATTGTTTAGAAAACTGGCATAGAGTATAGAAATGGTGTCATGATTTTATATGGCTCGAAACTATATGATTGGTGGGCTTTTGAAGCAAGTGCCGAAACCTGAAATTTCAGATTTCAGGCTTATCAGTCGACTGATACAGTATCAGTCGACTGATACCCGAAAGCTGAGTTGGGCGAGGCAAGTTTCAATAAGTATCATCTTACGAGTTTTTGAGAAAGAAAGTGTGACATGGTATCATGCATGATGACTTAAGTTAGAATATCATTCTTAGATGAATTTAAAAGAAAAAAAAAGATTTCCGCATTTCTTAGTCATGCATTAGAGTCGAGAAGTAGACAAAAGTAACGATCCGTCTAAGGCAGAGAAGGCGGGTCGCCACAGGTGGTATCAGAGCAGTTCCCATTCTCCAGCATCACACACACATCAGCATCAACCTTGCCGTCTTCAAGTAAGAAAGCTTTAAGTTTCAGTTTTTCTATTGCTCCTTTATTTAATTGCAGTATAGAGAAATGCTTAAGTACTTACTCACATGTGCATAGAACAAGGAAGCATGTTTAATACCTTAGTATCACGGAATCATGTTTAATCCCTAGAATGGATATTAGGTTACTAAGTGAGAAGACAAGTTTATACCTAGAGAGGTAGTAGTGATTTCTTGTTCCCTTATGCATTATCAAGATGGCAAGAAGAGGCCGAGCTCCTAATGCAAGGAACAGAACTCCAGTTCAAGATAACAATGAGTCTGGCACAGAACAGCCAAACCTGATGGCAGTCATTGCTCAAATACAAGCTCAGATTTCAAAGCAAGAGAAGGCCATCGCCACACTGATGGCAAATCAGCACCTAGTGCCCCTACACCACCCACAGCAGGAGTGGAGGACGTCCTTCATGTTGTGATCTTAGTATAGCAAGACCAAGGTCTTGATTTGCCCAAACACAAGGTTTGGAGGATTTCGGCATGTAAGGTGTCCGATAAAAGTTCTGAGTAAGACCAAGGTCTTACTAAGCCCAAGAACGAGCTATAGGACTAAGAAATGAGATGAGAAACAAGACCAAGGTATTGTTGTATCCTAAAGCAAGTTTGAGAACATTACCGTTAAGTGTTAAGTTATACATTTGAGGACGTCCTAGAAAGGCCCAAAACGAGGAGCAAGCTCCTAGAGGGTAAGAGGCAACAGAGTCAGTACCCCCACCAAATCTCTTAGACGTGGTGGCTCAGTTACAGAGACAGTTAGCAGAACAACAGCAAGTTATTGCCACTAGGATGGCTAACTAGCAGGTCGTTATTATTACCTCGCCGGTGGCGAATGTAGTGGCACCAGTTGTGATCGAAGACCCATCGATTACATCTGTAGTCCGACAAGGAGGGTAAGGCAAGAAGCGTACCTCATTCAGTAGAAGAAACTGAAGCCAGGGAACTTCCCAGGCACAAGCAAACCATGGGATGCTTAAGCATGGTTCAAAATGTTGGAAAGAATAGTAGGGCTACTGGACTGGCATGAGGTAGAGAAGATAAAGTGTGCATCTTTCTGCCTTATGGGAGATGCTAGAATATAGTGGAAGAGAGTCAAGGCCAAGAGAAATGTCAGCCAGATGACATGGGCCGACTTCGAGACTGAGTTCTTCGAAGAATACTTTCACATGCAAGTAACCAACAAGCATTATGATGAATTCATGGAGTTCAGACAAGGAGAACTATCCGTGGATGAAGCAGTGAAGATGTTTAAGCGGTTAGCTCATCTGTGCCCAGAGCTAGTTAGCACAGAAAAAGAGATAGTTAGGCTAATGCTCAAGATGTTAAGGCCTGAGATAGCGTTAAAGGGGGCTAGCGGTGTTAAGAGGCTGCAAACCTCCGAAGAACTAATAAGTAGTATTTTGATCACTGAGCACTACTTAAACAGTATAAAGGCCACCAGGAAGGTTGAACGAGGAAGTTCTTAACAACCTTACCGTCAGGGGAAGTGATGGCCTCTACTGAGAGACTAAGGGCAGTATCAATCTAGATTTCCAACCGAGAGCTCTACAGTGACTTGGTAGTCCTTGAAATGAAGGATTACGATGTCATTTTAGGAATGGACTTCTTGAGCAAGTATAATGCTTCTATAGACTGCCGCAAGAGAAAAGTCAAGTTCACACCGGAAGCAGAACCTTCATTTGAGTTTATTGGAGACCCAAGGAGAAAGATAAATAGGTTCCTATCTACCTTACAAGCTCAGAGAATGTTAGAGAAGGGGTGCTCTGGTTTTCTAGCTCATATAGTGGATGCAAGTCAAGGAGAAGGATTGAAGAGAGAAGAAGTGAGGGTAGTCTGTGACTATCCTGAGGTGTTTCCTGAAGAGTTACCAGGACTCCCTCCCAATCGGGAAATTGAGTTGGCCCCAGGAACCAACCCAATTTCGAAGGCACCTTATCGCATGGCACCAGCAGAACTGAAAGAATTACAAGAACAATTGCAAGAGCTGCTTGACAAGGGTTTCATCCGCCCTAGTCATTCACCTTGGGGAGCTCCTGTACTGTTGGTCAAGAAGAAAGATGGATCTATGCGAATGTGCATAGATTATCGAGCTCTGAATAAGGTAACCATCAAGAACAGATATCCTTTGCCAAGGATAAATGATTTATTTGATCAGCTGAAGGGAGCTACAGTGTTCTCCAAGATAGATCTGCGATCAGGTTACCATCAGCTCAGAGTGAAGGAGAGTGATGTGCCAAGGACTGCTTTCAGTACAAGATATGGGCACTATGAGTTGTGGTCATGCCCTTTGGAGTGACAAACGCCCCTGCGACGTTTATGGATCAAATGAATAGAGTGTTCAAGGATTTTCTGGACAAGTTCGTCATTGCCTTCATTGATGATATCCTAGTGTATTCAAAGACTCGGAAAGAACATGAAGAACACCTGAAGATAGTGTTGCAAACCTTACACCAGAAGGAGTTGTATGCCAAATTCTCAAAGTGTGAGTTTTGGCTTGATCAGGTGGCCTTCCTAGGCCACATTGTATCCAAAGAAGGCATTCAAGTTGATCCAGCCAAGATAGAAGCAGTCAGCAACTGGTGTAGACCCAAGAATGCCAGTGAGATCAGAAGCTTCTTAGGCCTGGCAGGATATTACAGAAAATTTGTGGAGGACTTTTCCAGAATAGCCTCTCCACTCACAGCCCTGACCAGAAAGAATCAGAAGTTTGAGTGGTCAGATAAATGCGAGCATAGCTTCCTAGAACTGAAGAAAAGATTGACTAGTGCTCCCATCCTGACTGTTCCAGAGAGTGACAAGGCTTTTGACATCTACAGTGATGCATCCAAGATGGGCCTTGGAGCTGTCCTCATGCAAGACGGTAAAGTAATAGCATATGCCTCCAGACAGCTCAAGGACTATGAGAAGAATTACCCTACACACGACCTTGAGCTAGCAGCTGTGGTTTTTGCACTGAAGCTTTGGAGACACTACCTGTATGGAGTGCAGTGCAGAATCTTCACAGACCATCAGAGTTTGAAGTACTTCTTCACTCAGAAGGATCTGAATATGAGGCAGCGCAGGTGGCTAGAGTTGGTCGAAGATTATGACTGTGAAATCCTCTACCACCCAGGTAAAGCTAATAAAGTGGCAGATGCACTGAGCAGAAAATCCTGTGCAGCACTGATGTCCCTATCATCACTGTCTCTACCACTTCAGAAAGAAATAAAGGATTTTGGAGTCGAGGTAATAATTGGGCAACTTTCTGCATTGACTCTAGAGTCAACCCTGCTTGTGGATATACAAGAAAGCAAAGTCAAGACCCAGAGATCCAAAAGATCAAGCAGGAGATCCAAGAGGCAGAAAATTCAGAGTTTCGAGTATCAGATAGTGGCATCCTCTACCTTGGAGACTGCCTTTGCGTCCCCAATGATGAGGAACTAAGGAAGAATATTTTAGAAGAAGCCCACAGTACCCCGTACTCTATGCATCCTGGTTCTACCAAGATGTACCAAGATGTAAAGCAAAGATTCTGGTGGTCTGGACTCAAGCGAGACGTGGCCAGATATATCAGTACCTGCTTGACCTGCCAGAGAGTCAAAGCAGAGCACCAGAGACTAGGAGGAGTTCTACAGCCACTTCCCACTCCAGAGTGGAAATGGGAAGAAATATCCATGGACTTTATCACAGGTCTTCCAAGAACCACCCATGGACACGATGCAATTTGGGTGATAGTGGACAGATTGACCAAGTCTGCCCACTTCCTAGCCATCAAGTTATCGCATTCGGTAGAGCAGTTAGCACAGCTGTACGTGAAAGAAGTAATCAGGCTTCACGGAGTTCCGAAGTCGATCGTTTCTGACAGAGATGGGCGGTTCATCTCCCATTTTTGGAGGTGTGTTCAGGACGCCCTAGGCACCAGACTTCAGTTCAGCACAGCTTTCCATCCCCTGACAGATGGACAAACAGAGAGAGTAAATCAGATTTTAGAAGACATGCTCAGGGCTTGTGCATTGGACTTTAAAGGTAGTTGGTGCAAATTTCTGTGCTTAGCTGAGTTTGCCTACAACAATAGCTATCAGGCCACCATCAGGATGGCACCTTATGAGGCGTTGTATGGCAGGAAATGTAGATCACCCATATGTTGGCAAGAAGCGGGTGAGAAGAAAGAGATGGAGTCAGGACTAGGCAGCCAGACTGAGCTTATAGATGAGACCACTCAGGCTATCCAGACGATCCGCCAGAGGATTGAGACTGCCCAGAGTAGACAGAAAAGTTATGCTGACACACGCCGTAGGCCACTGGAATTCCAAGTTGAAGATTCAGTATTTCTCAAGGTCGCTCCCATGAAGGGAGTGGTGAGATTTGGCAAGAAGGGCAAGCTAAGTCCTCGCTACATAGGACCCTACGAGATCCTAAAGAGGGTTGGTAAGGTAGCATATGAGCTGGACTTACCAGAGAATATGTCAGCTATCCACAGTACCTTTCATGTCTCTATGCTAAAGAAGTGTATTCACGACCCTAGCCAAGTGATTCAGCCTCAGTCAGTACAGATCCAAGAAGATCTTAGTTATGAGAGCAGACCGACACAGATAGTGGACAAAGCAGTTAAAAGATTAAGAAACAAAGAAGTGCCACTAGTGAAGGTCATCTGGCAGAATCAAAAGCATGAAGAGGCTACTTGGGAACGTGAGGACAGCATGAGAGAGAGATATCCAGAATTATTCTAAGTTCGAGGACGAACTTTTCATGAGGTATGGGGGATTGTAACGCTCCAAAATTCCCATTTTTAGTTCTTAAAGTCCTTAGAATTATTTAAAAATGGTTTAGAAATATTCTAGATATTTTTAGGGATTTTTAGAATATTTTTATGGAATTTTCCGAGTCCGTTTAGTATATTAAAAAAAAGAAAAACGTTTAAGGGCAGCCGGGGGTTCGAACTCGCGACTACCAGGAGATTAGGAGCGCGCGCGACCGGCTGGGCTAGGGCATCAAGCACAGCAAAGAATGGAGAGAAATATATTTAAGGTGTAGTTAGGTTAATCCGCCCCATAAGTATAAATAGGTAATTAAAGAGAGAAGTTTTTTTTCTCTCCTCTCCAAACCCTCACGCCGACCTCTCCTCTCTTGGGCGAAACAACACCAAGCTCTAGGGGGCCGGCCAAGGCTCTCCTCCAAGAGATCTTCCAATATTCGGAATCCCCGCGACGAGAGGAACGCGTAGGCGCGAAGAATTCTCCGAGATCTCAAGTTTCTCCCGAGCCCTAGACGTCAATCTTGGTTGTAAGTCCAAGATATCAATGTAAGTACTGCTCACCTGTGGTAAGAGGCAGTTTTCCGCGAGTTTTTCCCGTTAGAAAGTTAAAAATGCAATTTTTACCTTAGTTTATAATTTTGCATGTGAGATTAGTTGTTGTATGCTTATGTATAAGTTTAATTAAATACCCTATATGAGTTTAGGGTCTAAGAAAGTTATGAGAAAAGAAAAGAGAAGATAAAGATAAGAAAAGAAAAGGCCAAGGCCTTAAGAAATCCCCAAAAGTCAAGACTTAGGGATTTTAGCACGCAAGGTGCTCGAGAAAATGCCAAGGCATTTACAGATGAGAAAGAAAAGAAAGAAAAGCTATTTTATTTTCTAAGGCCAGTATCCGGCGTCCAAGGGCGTCGTTAAAGAAATCCAGGTGTCCAATTCCAAGGTCTTGGCCCTGGTAGACCAAGGTCTGCTCTATTAGGATTGGTGGCTCGCTACCCCAACCTTTTAGGGAACGCGCATGAGATGGTACTTACGTCTTCAGTGGATCCAAGTTATTATTATTTTCAAGTATATGCTTTAGCAAAGTTTCTAAAGTTTAAAGAGTTTTCAAAAAGTTAAAGAATAGCTAAAGTTTCAAGTTGAGCCAAGAAAAGTAAATTGAGATTTATTAATGCTTGAGTATGCATGTTTTGAGTTATACATGTTCTTAGTTTTCTTTCAAGCATATAAGTATCTCATATGATTTTCATATTGTTCAAGAAGCATGTTTGCACATTTCGAGAATTTGTGAGCTAGATAGTACTTACTAAGCTTTTTGCTTACTAGTTGCATTTCCTCTTACTGCAGATAAAGGTAAAGGCAAGCAATTCTGAAGGAAGGCGACGAGGCGGTGCTGAGTAAAGTGTGTGTGGTGGCTGATTTTGGAGAGATCTTTGAGACGAGACAATTTAGTTATTTGAATTACAATGTTATAGTTTATTCAAATTTTAAGTTCTTGCTTTATGGAGTTTAGCGAACATTTAAGTTTTGGATAGTTTTACATGCTCAATTTCTTAGAGTAAAGATTCCATGTCATTTCATTTAGCATACATATTCTTATGATTGCATTGGATGAGTAGAAGTGTGAGTAGTTGGAAATATTGATACTTTGTTAGAGAAATAGATGCATGTGCCAAGATAGTATTAATTTCTCTTTGAATCAAGTGTTTATTGCTTAAAAATGTTTAGAAAAGTTGCATTCACATTTCATAATGCTTTAGCAAGGTTATAGAACATGTATTTGGTATTATGAATGCATAGGAGTCAAGATTGGTACAAACTCTAAGGTTAAAGTTCATATAAACTTGAATAGCTTATTTTCTTCCGCAAAAGTCCTAATTTCAAGTTTATGGATCCGTTTTGATTGGCTAAATTGTTTAGAAAACTGGCATAAAGTATAGAAATGGTGTCATGATTTTATATGACTCGAAACTATATGATTGGTGGGCTTTTGAAGCAAGTGCCGAAACCTGAAATTTCAGATTTCAGGCTTATCAGTCGACTGATACAGTATCAGTCGACTGATACCCGAAAGCTGAGTTGGGCGAGGCAAGTTTCAATAAGTTTCATCTTACGAGTTTTTGAGAAAGAAAGTGTGACATGGTATCATGCATGATGACTTAAGTTAGAATATCATTCTTAGATGAATTTAAAAGAAAAAAAAAGATTTCCGCATTTCTTAGTCATGCATTAGAGTCGAGAAGTAGACAAAAGTAACGATCCGTCTAAGGCAGAGAAGGCGGGTCGCTACACTATCTTCTTCCTTGGAGTGGCCGACGACATCCCTTTGGTTAGGGCTTGGTTGGTGCATCTTTCGACGATTACTGGATAGCTTTTAAAACGGTCTGCGCCGTTATTACGCTTCGGCCCGTTGCAACTTTTAAGGGTCGTGATGACTCCTTATGACGGGGAATCTTATCCATAGTGAAAGGAGGGGAGGAGGACCATTGCTTGAGGTCGAAGCTAAATCGGGCTCTGCTAACCCGAGGTGAGCTCGGGGCCTTCTGACCCGGGTGAGCTCAGGCGCTAGCATGCCCGAGGCGCTCTCGGGACCCCACCCCTGGGGGCGTCCCGGGAAGGATCTCGGAAAGGGTCTTCTAGCTATCCTCCCAAGACGTGTTCCTCGAGGGAGGGTCCTGAGGCTTGGGAAGGAGGGTCACTTCGACCCGACGCGTCATGCCACGCAACTTTTTCATCCCATATACTTGTCTCAGGCTATCCAACCCTATCAAATGTAAAAGAAATAATTTTAAAAATTATTCAATGGAAATGATAAAATTTAGAAGATTGGAAATATTTTGAATTTTTAATTAATTGTTCGTATTTATTTCATTTTCGATTACTTGGATCTAATCATTATTCAACATAAAAAGTAGTTAAAAATTATCTATTTAACATTCTATTTTTTTTTCTCTCTGAAAGATTTAGAATTTAAAATTTAGTGTTTAAATGTCTTCCAATTATTGTAGGATTAGATTTTTTAAATGATTAATCAAATATCTAAAAGTCTAATCTTAATTATGTACACTACAATCACTTTAAGAATGTTAACTATTTAAAATGAGTGCTTCTCGATTTATCTTAATAATTTTAATAAGTCTCTACAAAGAATACTTTTTAATTTACTTGTTAATTAATAAAATTTTTTTTATGAGACTAGGTCTAAATACAAATAAAAAAAATTATATGATTTTCACAAAAATATAATGAAAGAGTTTTATTCGTTCCTTTTAATTTAATTTGATTTAACTTAGTAAAACAAAACAGACCAAAAATTGAAAAAAAAAATTGTTCTGCCTGTTGTCTAAGATTTTGATGCTCCTTCGATTCAAGTGATGGATACATTTTTGATATCTTTCCCTTTTTTTTTTCACCAAACTACTACTGCAACATGCCGGCCATTGTTGGGTCGATCGATCAAAGAAAGCTAAAATCAGATTTGATGAACCGCTTCGGCCTCCGCTTGAGCCGTTTGATGCGCTTCTTCCACTTCCCTACCGCCACACAGACCATGGGCGACGGTGGTAGCCCGGACTGCTGGCTGCCGGTGCGATCTTCAACGACTTTGGGCTGTCCCTGACCGTGTGGAGTCCACTACTGCGGTCGCGGTCGTTAGCCCTACGCTGTTCTCTGCCGCGATGGCGTTCCCGTCCCACTCTACGATGGAATAATATGTCGTCGCAAGGAGTGTGGCCAATGTCGTCGGGCCTGACACTTCCGGATAAGAGGTAGCTTTCCGTGTCAGTGTGATTGGCGACGATGGAGGACCAGCACGCAGTGTGATTGGAGACGACGAGGGGGTGGGGAGGAAGTAGATGAGAAGCCATTAAAGAGGATTTCGTTCGTAATCTACAGTCTTTACAAATCAAAGCAGAAAGGTAAAGTGATTGATTTTGTCGTTAATTATTCATTCAACCATTTTGACCTAAAAAAACACAAATAGTTCTATAATTAGAAAGAAAATCACCAAAATAAAAATATTAGGAGAAAAATTGGATGCTTGATTCTTTTTAATTTTTTTTTATGAAGAATCAGTATATGACTTTTCTAAGAACGAGGAGGAGATTCATGCAAGATCTCGTAAATTGCCAACAATAATTTATGTGGGTATTTTAAGTGCTAAACTTGTGAAGCGACCTTTCTAACATCTCCTATGTAGGCCCAACAAGAATTTATGTTGGTCTTTTGAATGCTAATCTTATAAAGCAACTTTTTAAAAATCTCTTAGGCTGATTCGATCACATCTTGGTCATTTATGGCTCTCTTTTTATTAATCATCAACAAGTGATTTGATTTGGTCTTGTTAGATTATCGAAAACGTGCCCTCCATAGAAAAGGTTATGGAGGGACCTTCTTTGTAATTCACCTTTCATGTTTTGAACTCTTACAAGTCAATGTAGGAAAAAAAGGGTAAAATTTTCGAAGGGCACCTTTGACATTCATTTATTCTCAAGAGACACCCCATATATACTATTTACCCAAAAGGTCGGCCACACCCATAGAAAATATCTCAAATACCAAGTTTATGTTTCATTTGTGTAGGTGAACCGTTGAGATCTTGCTGCAACAATCGTGAAGAAATCACACGCAACAATCGTGAAGAAATCGCAAAAGAGAAATCGAACAGAAACGAGAGAGGAGAGAAGACAGAGTTTTATTATGGTTTGACGATGTGTCTACTCCACGAAATGGCCAAAGAAGACTTCAATTAGAATTCTCTACATGTTTTAGGGTTACAATGATCCTATATATACAGTCTAAGCCATATATGGTATTTTGAAACAAAAATACCAAGTAATACCAAAACATTCTGCATTGACTCAGGCACACAGCCGTTTCCGGGGGCACGACCTGGCTGTGCCCGGTAGCATGACTGTGTGGCAGACCTCTTTGATATGCTTGTTAAACCCACAACGACCGATGATTGTTCCCCGTGTAGGTGAGATATGAGCCATCTGCAATAATCTCCATCTTGACGAATATCTATCCCTTAGGAGAAACACGAGCATTTGCGAATACCTCCACTTGGAATGTCGAGTTCGAGCTCCGCCTCTCCAACAACTAGAGAAATAGATCATAACTGGCTTTGTCAACATATCTGCAATGTTTTCAGAAGTGTGGACCTTCTCAAGTAGGATTTCCATGGAAGATATCAACTCTCTGATTTTGTAAAACCTCACATCAATATGCTTGGCCCTCACATGATATACCTAATTCTTCGCCAGATAGCACTCTAGCTATCGCAATACAACTTGACTCTACCTTGTTGGACATTTGGTTCTTTGACTAACCTTGTAAGCCACAACACTTGCTTTCTTGCTTCAGCTACTGCCTGTACTCTGACTCAGCAGTGGACAAATCAACTGTAGGTTGTACCATGAACTTCCAACAAATAGGTCTTCCCATTACAATACACATATCCTTTAGTACAGGGGCGGAATTTTAACTAAATATACATTATGTATTTTTGAAAGATTAGAGAGGATATTATTATAATAATTATTTTCTTGATTATTCTTATAATAATTATTTACGTTACTTAGTATGCGACCCCCCAAACTTATAACCCTAGATCTGCCATTGCTGTAGTAGACATTCTGTCATCCATATCCCTTGCATAATATGCATCCACATATCATTGTCTGTTAAACATGATGCCATAATCTGTAGTATTTCTCAAGTATATGAAAATTCACTTGACCATATCCCAATGCTGTCGATCAATATTTAAAAGAAACTTGCTTACCATACTAACGACATACGCTAAATCAAGTCTTGTGTAAACCATGACACACACTAGACAATCAACGCATTGCATATAGAATCTTTGACATGTCATGAATCTCATCATCCATCCTTGGGCACTGCGCAAGAGATAATTTGAAATGATGCGCCAGAGGTATAGTTACAGACTTCACATTACCCATGTTGAATTTGCCCAATACTTTTGAACATAACTCCGTCGAGATAGCTATAATCTCCCAGAGACTCTATCTCTATGTATCTCCATCCTAAGAATCTTTTTGGCCGCACCCAAATCTTTCATGTCAAATTCCTTGCTTAATAGTTTATTTAGTTTATTGACCTCAGTCATACTTTTCGCAACAATCAACATATCATCCATATAAAGCAGCAAAAAGATAAGTGAATCGTCAAAACTCTTCACATAAATGCAACAGTCATACTCACTTTTTCTATACCGTTTTGAACTTTGTATGAGTCAAAATGTTTGTACTACTGTCTTAAAGATTGCTTTAGCTCATAAAAGAACTTCAATGTACTGATTAAGTGCTCCTGCTCGGGCTATTAACTCTTTCTGATTGTGACATATAAATTTGTTCGTCTAAATTACCATGAAGAAACATATCCATTTGCTCTAACTGTAAATCATGATGTGCTACCAAAGCTAACACTAACCCGATAGAGGTATGTCTGACCACCGGAGAAAATCCTCATTATAGTTAATCCCCTTCCTTTGTAAGCAAGCTTTTGCTACTAGCTGAGCCTTAACTTTCCATCTTCACTTTCTGATATGACTTTTTTCTTCTTGTATACCCACTTTCATCCTATAACCCTTTTCCCTTGAGGAAGTTCTATTCTATTTCATGTTTGGTTTTATGTAAAAACTCTATCTCCTCCGCCGTAACACCCATCCACTTGTCTTTCCCTGAGCTATGTACTGCCTTCTGAAAAATAGTCGGATCTCCGCTACTAGTGATAAGTGCATAAGAAATCAAGTCCTCAAAATCGTACATAGTAGGTGGTTTGATCCCATTTGGTCCTTTCTCCGATTATAGTTCCATGTTCCATGTACTTTAAGCTACCACTATCAGAAACCATGGGTTTCTAGCTCAACTTCACAACATCCTTATCGTTGTTGTAATTTTTTGGTATTTGTTTCTCTTCCCATTGAGTATGCTATACATGACTCTTT